>JAODAL010002893.1:0-184905 GCA_025379985.1 Phyllomedusa bahiana
AACCCCTACCCCCCATCTTAGGGAGCAGACGGGGGAGTGTCTTGCGCAGAATGCTATTTCTGGCTGATACCCCCCCTCATCTCCCAATCTTGCAAATTTGATGGGGTGTACCACATCAGGCCTAGCCTCCCTCACACTCTACACACTACACTTCTTTCTGACTGTTACCCAGATAGCTGCCTCATGTTCCTGCACCTCCATGCTGCCACCCTCCCCAGCATCTACACCTGCGAGTGATTGCTCAGTTGGCAGCCGGCTCACTTCCAAGTTGGCAATGGATCTCAGTGTTGACAGGTGTAATAGGTTATTATGGTCCGTCTTTGACAATGTCGCTTCCAATTTGTTATTATTCTTAATAATCCTCACATCTAGAAAATTTATAGTTTTCTCATCCATAGTAATAGTAAATTCCAAAAGTGGATGAATGTGATTGATGAATTCATTAAACTGTCATAACTCTTCTTCCATTCCTGTCCAAAGGACAAAAATGTCATCCACATATCTCAACCACAGCTTGATGTTGTGGCCATATTGGCTGTGGATGATATGTGTCGATTCTAAGAATAATAACAAATTGGAAGCAACATTATATGTCAAAGAGACGGACCGTAATAACCTATTACACACGGCAGTTATCGTGTCCCCAATATCACTAAAGGATAAAGGCCAATCTACGAGGGTCCATAGAATATGTTTAACTGATATTGAATATCAGAAGGACAAAGAAAAAATTATACAAAAATGTGTTGATAAAGGGTATCCTAGAGGAGAGGTAGAGAAAATAGGGAATGATATCCCACGTGAGGTGATTAGAAAAACTAAACGCATTAAAGTTGAGTATGGTAATAGGGTTGATTTTCTCTCTACTTTTGACAATCATGCTGGAATCATTAAAAATTGTATATTGAAGTCATGGCAGATCTTACAGGCTGACCCCACATATGGACATCTTTTTAGAGATAAACCGGGATTCATCTATAGGAAAGGTCACACAATTGGTACTCAAATTGTACATTCAGATTTGAAAGTTTTTAGATCTAAACAAACATTTTTGAGTACACAAAAGAAAGGGATATATGCATGTTTGTCATGCCAAAATTGTTCCATTATTAAAGGATCACTACAGGCAGGGATAAAACTGCCGGTGCCCCAACCCTCGCTCTTACGGTCTGTTCAACTATATGTGCATCTGCTTGACGCACATACAGCTGAGGGCTTCCGTGGAGCGGAGAACGAGCGCTCCCTGCTCCACGGAGTGATCTGGCACAGGCAGTGTGAGTATGTCATCACGCTGCCTGCGAGGTGTGATGATGTCACGCCGCCTGTGCCGGGAAGAAGATGGGGACGAGCCGGAGCGGTGGAAAGGTGAGTACAGTCATTTGTTATTTTATTACCCTGCCTAGCTATAATTGGGGCCATGTTACTCTGTCTAGCTATAACTGGAGCCATGTTATGCTGCCTAGCTATAATGGGGGCCATGTTATCCTGCCTAGCTATGATGGGGGCCATGTTACTCTGCCTAGCTATAATAGGGGGCCATGTTACCCTGCCTAGCTATAATGGGGGACATGTTACTCTGCCTAGCTATATTGGTGGCCACGTTATCCTGCCTAGCCATAATGGGGGCCATGTTATTCTGCCCAGCTATAATAGGGGGTCATGTTATCTGCCTAGCTATAATAGGGGGCATGTTACTCTGCCTAGCTATATAGGGGGCCATGTTACCCTGCCTAGCTATAATAGGGGGCCATGTTATCCTGCCTTGCTATAATGGGAGCCCTGTTACCCTGCCTAGCTATATTGGGGGCCATGTTACCCTGCCTAGCTATAATGGGGGCCATCTTACCCTGCCTAGCAATTTACTGGGGGCCATATTACCTGTCTGGCTATTTACTGGGGGCCATATTACTTGCCTGGCTGTATACTGGGGGCCATATTACATTTATATATATATATATATATATATATATATATATATATAATATATATATATATATATATATATATATATAGATAGATAGATAGATAGATATAGATATATACAGATATATATAGATATATATATTTATACTGGGGTCCATATTACCTATCTATATACTTGGGTCCATGTTACCTACCCATCTATATACTGGGGTCCCATTGCCTACCTATCTATATACTGGGGGCCCCATTGCCTACCAATACTGGGGGCCCTATTACCTGCCTATCTATACTGGGGGCCCTATTACCTGCCTACTTGTACTGAGAGCCTTTTACTTACCTATATGTACTGGGGGCCCTATTACCTACCTAAATGTACTGGGGGCCGTATTATCTATATATACTGGGGGCCCTATTACCTATGTATACTGGAGGTCATATCTATATATACTGTGAGCCCAACTTTTTATATATATTGGGGAGGTTCCTATTTCCTATCTACGGACTGAGGGACCCTATTATGTATATATCTACCTACTGGGGAACATCTAACCTTTATACCTACCTACTGGGGGACATATAACCTATATACCTACCTACTGAGGAGACCTATATACCTACATACTAAGAGGGGGTCTATAAACCTACCTAATGTCTCCCCCACAGCAGAAACCTGGCTTTTTTTTATCATACCCCCAGTAGGTAGGTAGGTAGGTAGGTAGGTAGGTAGGTAGGTAGGTAAATATGTGCTAGAAAAGTGAGGATTCTAAAATGTTTGTGTGATAAATTCTGCAGAGACGAGTTGTGGCCGGGAGAAGTCATCATGGCAGTCTGGGCCAGGTGGAGAAGAGAAGGGAAAGTGAACGACTGCGATCAGAAAAGATGTTTCCTGTAAGTCACTAAATGTAACTTCAGTGTAATAACTTATATTTCTGCACAGCCTACATACAACTATATGGTCCCTGTATGGTCTGTGTACAACTGATAGTCACATGTGGTGATCCCATTCATTCATGGTCTGGCAGTATTATTTTAGCCTTAAGTAGTAATAGTTTTGGGCCTTGGTTTTGTAGGAGGTTTTTTTTTTTAGTCACAATCATTCGTATGGTATGTTTGCTGCATGTATAGGTGTATGTTTCGGTGACTATTATATATAGGTGAGCGCTTTTGAAAAGTAAATTTGTCATCGCTGATTTTCATTGTACAGTGACTGCTGAGGTGATGGGCAGGATCTATGTGGAATATGCAGAAAAAGTAGTGACAGGAACATAAGTTTTTTGTCTGTAAAAACACATGCCGCAGTTCACAATGTGGCATGAAATATGCCGTGTGAATCACGCACTACTGAGCAAAATTTTACACAAAGGGCCCAGGCCCCGGATATTTTGGGATCCTAGCAACGCCCCTGACTACAGGGGTTTTTAAACATGTAACACTGCTTATGCTCCCGTGGGAAGGTTTACGTAGGACAGACTACAAGACAAATTAAAAATAGGCTGAACGAACACAGATCACAAATCAGACTCTGTAAAAGTAATCTTGGGCTAAATAGAGATAAGGGCAATAGCATTTTCCTCTCCATAGACATCAATAGTTAGGGAGTTTGGTATTGCTGGCTGCATCTTTCCCACACCCAGAAACTATTATTTGGCAACATTTTCAGCCTCACATAACGCCTAACTCTCACATACCTGGATATATATTATAAAGAGTGCTTGGATTTGCTAAATCATACTCAGTGCCCAAAATGTTAATTTTTTGCAATTTTGGGGATTCAGTAATTGTATAACACACCGTCTCCAAATCTCCTATGTATCAAATGGGGCTTTTGGGCTCCATCAGGATGCAGGGCCCATAGCAGCTGCTACCGCTGCACCTCCTAGAGCTACGCCCCTGCTTGCAAGCTGTCCTCATCTTTTCAGTTAGCTATTGAAAGCAATGAAGTATTTTAGCCTCTCAATTTTTTCCTGTCATTCTTAGAGACAAATTTTCTTTAGTAAGTTGTTCCAAATATCAAGTTACTGTTATGGATGGTAACTACTGTAAAGCTTCTCCTCACCTGTATAGGTATAAAAATTAGCTAGAACATCTTCTCCCATTGACTTTAATGGGATTCGAGTTCTAGTTCTAATAGAACCTCGAATCGAACACAGTAAAGTTCGAGGTTCTATTCGAACTAGATCTTTTTACTGCTCGCTCATCTCTACTGGTCACCATAGGACTTAATATAGATAGCGGTAGTCAGTCTTTCAGACTAGTATGTAACCCTTAGGCTATGTTCACACGGCTTATTTCGGGGCGTATTTATGGACGTATTTACGTCCGCAAATACGTCCCGAAATACGTTTAAAATACGTGTCACAAAGTGTTAAGCGTATTTCGCTTCATAAATACAATCCCCATTCTTTACTTTGGGGATTTACGTTGTGAAATACGCCTCAAAAAGTGACAGGGACTTAATTTTACGATCTTATTTACGGACGTAATTACGCCCGCAAATACGTCGCGAAAATACGCCTCGTGTGAACGACGAGGCGTATTTTACATTGGAATCAATACTAATCTAATTGTTCATTATTTGAAACGTATTTCGGGACGTATTTGCTGATGTAAATACGTCCGTAAATACACCCAGAAATAAGCCGTGTGAAAAGCGGCCGTTTATTGCCTGCCGCTTTGTACTCTCTCTGCTCTCTCTGGTTCTGGCCTATTTTCACCTGACCCTTCGATATTGTGTTTTGTCTGTCTTGTCTCTTTAGTGTCCACACGTTTTCAGGGTAGGGACTTCCTCTCAGTTGTCGCCAACCGCTTAGGGTCATGTCGGCAAGCAGGCAGGGATAGCCTAAGGGGACTTAGTGATTGGGTGCACTGTCTGTCCCTCTCTGTGTATCCTCTATGGTTGTCCATAACACTATAACCATCCCTAAAACCTATGTTTTTTTCTTCCCCAGCCAT
The DNA here is from genome assembly GCA_025379985.1 of Phyllomedusa bahiana. Classification (NCBI taxonomy): domain Eukaryota; kingdom Metazoa; phylum Chordata; class Amphibia; order Anura; family Hylidae; genus Phyllomedusa; species Phyllomedusa bahiana. The sequence continues at coordinate 4,876 of JAODAL010002893.1, forward strand.
CTGGAATAGTGTGGATCCTATTCTGCTGCTCACTAACTGGCTGGCAGGGCTGGTTAATTTAGTGTCTGAACCCGCTTCAATCCCTGTGGTGGTGCCAGTTGCTATCAGGGAGCCTAAAATGCTTGACCGATTTTTGGGGGACCGCCAAAAGTTTGCCACTTTTCAGGAGTCATCTCGGCTTTATTTTAGGATCAAGCCACTTGCTTCTGAGGCTCAAATGGTGGGCGTAGTGGTCTCCCTTTTACAGAGGGATCCCCAAGAATGGGCTCTCAAACTTCCCCCCACTGCACCTGAGTGGAATTCTTTGGACCTGTTTCTTCAATCCCTAGGGCTTATTTATTCTGAACCTGTCCACGCATCACTAGCAGAGACACAATTATTGTGAGTACTGCACCAAGTTCTGCAAGTGCTGCGTGACTACTGGATGGTGTGACCCTGTATTAAAAGGCCCTGTTCAGACAGGACCTATCTGATGTTAAAGACGTCTGGGTCAGCCACTCTAACCCCAGTACTTTAGAGCAAATCATAGCTCTCACGGTCCGCATAGACTACAGGATCCGAGAGAGAGGAAAGGAAAAGCTAGGACCTGACTACTCTCCCCTGTCTTCTATGTCTCTTCCTTCCTCCCCTGCAAACTCTATATCTTTCCCTTTCATCCTGGAAGAGGAGCCAATGCAACTAGGAGTGCCGCATGAGAAATGCCCTGAGTCTGTACTATGGCGAAGCTGGTCATTTTCTTCAGAGCTTCCCCACCAAACCCAGGTTCCAACACCGAAATCTTCAATGCCAGAGTGGTAGTCAGAGGGGCCACTCAGGCAGTCAGGTACTTTATGAGTCTATTTCTGAAGTATTATTGCCAGTGTCTTTGTTTGTTAATTCTAAATCTGTATCTGGGCATGCCCTGATTTATTCCGGGACAACTGCCAACTTTGTGGATTCGGCTTTCGTGTCGGGTTGGACCTAGACTTAGTGAAGCTGGAACATCCTTTTTCAATTATGGGCCCTGACTTCTCAAGTTGGCAGGAGGGAGGATCTGCTTCAAAACTGCCTAGTTGTATTTACAGGTTGGCCTTAACCATTCTGAGTTTTTGGATTTTTTTTGTCATGGACAATCTGTCATCAGTTATTGTTTTGGGTCCCCCTTGGTTGCGTAATCATAACCCTGTCTTTGGCTGGGGAATTGATTAAATGGGGTCCTTGATGCTACCCCCACTGTGTTTCTCTACAGATGTCTGGTGCCCGATGGAGGAGGCCGACCCTCCTGATTTCATTCCTGGCAAAAAAAAATTAAAAATCGGCTAATTTGTTGCCACCTCATGGGTCTTGTGACTGTAGTTTTGAGTTCCTTCCCACGTGTGGATACCCCAAGAGAAGGACCATCAGTTTGTCTGCCCCCGAGCGTGAGGTTTTCTTGAGAAACTTTCACCTCCTGGGGTTGTGATCTCGACTATTGCTCATGAGCTTGCTGCCGGGGTTGCAGATTCTCAGGATATGGCCCCTATTAACAGTCTTGCATGTGCTGTTCCTCAGGAGGGGACTGAAGGCGGAGCCCTGACTCTTGCTGAGCTGGGTTCTACTGCTCAATCTCCTGTTTGGGACTCAGAAGTAAAGGACAGACGACTGTGCACAGTCTGGGCCCAGAACAAACAATGTTCTATAGGTCCTGGCGATGCTCAGAGTGATAAAGTGTGGTACTCTACTAAGAACCTGCACCTTAAAGTTCCTTCTGGCAAACTTGCCCCGTGCCTTAAAAAAGCGATGCCATCACCTAAACTCTTCCAGGCCTGGTGAATCTTTTGAGGGCCAGAGGGCCCTCATAAAAGAGGGGGTTCTATCATGACCATGCCTTTTCATTCCGCAGCGCAGTCCTTGGTCCGTAAGGTGAAAAAGAGGCTGTGCTTTTACACATGATTTATACTTGTATTGTGAATGTTTCTGCTCTGTCTATTTCTGCTATACTGACATTGATTGACAGCCTTGCCACACCTGTCTGGTTCTGTGCGAGCCTTAGGGCAGGGCTGCAGATCATTCTGTTTGAGTGGTGAGTGACCGCTGCATGCATCACATACCTTTCTTGCCTGTTTGTCTGCGTTCTGTATGCTTTGGGTATCAGAGGGCTAGCCCAATCACGGCCTGGACCGTTACTCTGACATCCTTAAAGTAGACCACTTCTGCTCAGCAGCATTGGCAGTTATAGCCCTTGCTTCCACTGGTGTGCTTGGTTTATGGTTTGGTTTTCTTGTTATTCTGACTTTGAGCCCACCTATTTGACATACATTTATTTCCTGACGCTTTTGTACTCTCTCTGCTCTCTCTGACTCTGACCTATTTTTGCCTGACCCTTCTATATCATGTTCTGTCTGTCTTGTCTGTTCAGTGTCTGCACGTTTTCAGGGTTCCGCCTTCCGACCAGTTGTTGCCATCCGCTTAGGGTCAGTTCAGCAAGCAGGCAAGAACAGCCCTGGGGTTACCTCTCTGGGGGAGTCCCTAACATATGTCTCCATGTTTATTACAGTTTGGTCACCATCTTTCATCATTTGCTGTGATTTAGGCACCTTCATTTCTGGGTGTCTTTACTGTTCTCTCAATGATCATTTATGCATATTAGTCTGGTTGTGTAATTACCCCATCTGTGATCTACTATACCTCTCATACATCTGATGTAATAAGGTAGGAAGGAGAACATCTCCTGGTCTGTTATTCTTTAACATGCCTATTATTACTGTATATACTCACTTTTGCCTTTTACCATCTATACTGTATACCTCTGATTGATATATTTATATTGCACAGTCACCTTAATACACCAATTTTGTACTCTGCATCATGTATCTGGTGTAATTTTTCCATTCTTAACATTTGACATTCTCCATTTGTAGAAAGACTGAAAAAGACCAACTGTTTCCTCTCACTATATATACTAACCTTTGCTTTTTGCCATACCTCTGTTCTATTAAGGTAACATTGTCACCTCAATATGCTAGTGTTTTGTGTGTTGTGTCCACTTGGTATTGTTTTGTTCTCTGCCTCCACTTTAACTTTGGTCCATATGGTAATCCTGACAAATATACTGTGACCACAAATCCATGTAAATATATCAGTCTAATCCATCCATTGTGTCTGTGGAGAGGACTAGATTGTTACACACTGTATTGCTGGCTTGAACGATTGTTCCAGCCTGGAAACGCCCTAGATGACAACAGCTGAGAGGCGTGTCAGGCCCGATTCAATACTCTTTTTTTTTATGTCAGGCGCTGAAGATCTTTCTGAGAACGCGGACACAGTTCTCTGCAGAACGCTGGGATGAGTGTCCCTGCACCATGGAGATGTACATGTTGTAGACTGGTATGATCTCCATCTTTTAAACACTAACCACTGGATTGTGAATTACAAGTTGTTTTGACATGCCCCATACAGACCTGTGTGGGTTATTCTTGCTATATCTGGCCACTGCCATTACTTACTCTATGATATTTTCTTGGTGCCTTGTATTTTAAAGTATAAAGTGTGGTGTTTATAAGTTTCTGGGCCCTTATACTCGTTGAGCAGCACCTGCTGATCTGACCCAGTATATATCATGTTCACTGTATCAGTATACAGATGCCCCTTTATTGTTATCCCTGAGGAATTCCCTATACAGTCCATAAATATTAAAAATAGAGGCTTGTCTATCACATACTTAATTTCTTAGGACATGGGGACATACGATCAGGACCTAGTGATTTGTCTATTTTAATTTTCTTAAGCAGAATTGCACTTCTTCTTGGGTTAGACAAGAAACATTTAAGGTGGAGTTTACCTCAACCCTCTGCCTAGCAACAGGAATGTAATTTTCTTTGGTAAATACATTAGAGAAAAATTGTTTAATAGATTTGTTTTCTCCTCGTTACCCTCTACAATATCTTCCTTACTACTTTTCAAAGGGCCAACATTTCCAGTTTTAATCTTTCTACTATTTATATAGTTTGAAAATAGTTTCTGACTCTAGTTTTGCTGTCTTTATCATTTTTTGCATATTTTATTTTTTTCCCAATAGCTTTTGCCTCTTCACTGCCCTCATGTTAAAGTAGCTTAAATGCTTTCTTTTTGTTATTTATTACCTTATTTACATATTTGTTGAACCACATTGGTTTATACCTGTTTCTACTAATTTTATTTCCATAAGGTATTTTCCCTTTCACAGGGAGTGCTTAAGACGTTTTTAAAAAATCTCTCATTTATCTGTTGTTAATAGCTTTTTAGTGCCTCTTTACTGCCCTCAGGTTTAGGTTGCTTAAGGCCTTGTCCCCACGGCACCGGTTTGCAGACGGTTTTTCAGACGGTTTGCGGTTTTGAAAACAGTCTAAAAAAAACGGCCGCAAACTTTTACATGGGGCTCTATGGAAAACCCGTGCAGCAGACCCCACTGCATGGGTTTTCCGGCCGGCGGTTTTCAGACCGCCGGCCGCCTGAAAAACATTCCACATGTTCATTCTTCCGTCCGGTTTTCAGACGGAATATGAACATGTGAACGCAAAGGGGAGGGCTTTTCTCCGCTAATCGCGGAGAAAAGCAGCCCCCCTGTGGCCGTGTGCACGGCACAAAAACCGGACAAATACCGGTCAGATAAACCGACCTGTATTTGTCCTGTGCTGTGCTGTGTAAACGGGCCCTAAATGCTTTCTTTTTGTTATTTATTGCCTCATTTACATATTTGTTAACCCACATTGGTTTATTCTTGTTTCTAATCATTTTATTTCCATAAGGTGTTTTCCCTTCCACAGTGAGTGCTTAAAGGGGTTTTCTCACTACGAAGAGTAGCTTTCAACATAATTGGAATGTTAAATGAAAACATTTTCTGAATACATTGGTCAGTAGATGTTACTTTAGTAATGAGATACAAACAATTTAGCAGGTTTCTCACAGCACACAGGTTTCTATGGTAACCTTCACACCAGAAAGACTTCTATTATCTGATTAGTTGAGAGCAGGAATGAAGTCATTCCAGTGAAGGACTGAAGGGGATTGAGGTGTGAGTCAACTAATTAAATTAAACTAGATTAGCTGTAGGAAACAAAAGGTACAAGTGCTGTGAGCCCTGAGGAGCATGGAGTTATCTATAATTGTGTTAGAGATAACATCTCCTGCTCTGTCAGAGTAAGGGCTCCACGTTAAAATATGCTAATCACTGTTAGAGACCCACCCAAAGAGTGAGTGCAAAACTGCCTGTCAGCCAGTGATTCAGCGTGCTGAGAAAACCCCTTTAAGACATTTTTAAAAAATCTCCTATTTATTATTTCTTACCAAAATTCAGTGAGACATGTCCCAACACGCCGCCAGTTCTTTGGTCTATTTTGCGCCAAAACCACTTTTGACGCCATATTCTTGTTGTAAATGAACTGTCATACACCAAAACTAGGCGCATTATACACCGGGCACGACACTTTGTAATGCGCCTAAATATGGTGCACTGTGTGCCCCCGTCGCGCAATGCGCCTATTTGAGGCGCATTACATATGTTATGCGCTTCCGACGGGCAATGCGCCGCGATAGCCGCATTACATATACTAACAATGATATGCTATGCGCCGCTAGTTGCGCAATGCGCCTTTTTGGCACAATGCGCCTTTTTAGGCGCATTAAGGTATACCTGACGCCAGTTTTTAGAAAGTATTGGACTTTCAGGCGCACTTTACACTGATTTAATGTGCCTAAAACTGGCATGGATACACCACTTTTCGGACATGTCACCCTTAGTGTTTTTGTGGCTCCTCGACAAAAAAATCTATTGAAAGATAAGTGAAAATGTATTATATAGTGGTTACTATTTCCTAGGGGCCTCACAACCTGAACCTTTATTACTCTGTCAGGTCTGTTAGTCAACATTAAGTCAAACAGGGCATTCCCTCTGGCTCCTGAACCACTTGGGAAAGGTGAATATCTTTAGTTTCTCACAAAAAATGGTTTCAGTTTCCAAATTTATGCCTGGGTAGTTGAAGTTGCCCATAATAACAACCTTACAGCCTCACCTATCTGCCTGTAATAGTACATCTTTCATGTCTTCGGTTTTATTTGGTGACCTATAGCAGACCCCTAATAGAATTTTATTCTTGCCATTATCCTCATGCCCTATCTGGGATCTGACAACTGTTTTGAAGCAGCTGTCAACAGATACATTGGAACCACTAGAAGAAGTGGACTTTAAATTTCTGTCTTGGAAACTGCTTCTACTAGTAGCTGCTGCCTCAGCCAAAAGGGTCAGTGAATTGCAGGCTTTATATGCTCATAAAACTTATCGCAAAATATTACCAGATTGTATACTTATTCGCACTATTCTTTGAATTCTCCCTAAAGTATTGTCCGAAATTAATCTGAAACAGAAAGTATATCGTCGTTCTTTCCCTGCTTATTACCCGTGGTTGGAGATGTGGATCTACAAGTTTTAGATGTTAAAAGCGTGCATGTGCCAGAAAGGGCCAAGCAGCTAGTAAAGCCACTTAAGCTGCGTGGTTAAAATGTGTTATCTCCTTATGCTTCTCCTTAGAAGTGATTCCAGTGCCTGAAGGAATACATGCATACTCTACTTGGTCTACTGCAACCTTGTGGGCGGAGATAGAAGAGGTTCATATGCAAGACTGCTTCCTGGGCCTCAGCCCATATTTTTGTGAAGCACTACAAGTTTGACATGCTTTTTAGTCTTTGTCACAAGTCTTCAGTGCAGCCTTGCAAGATTTCAGCCCCATTTCCTAAGCTTTTCAAGTCCCATTGGTGCTGCCAAGAACAATGAGGAAGACAAAAATTTGATTACCCTGTATAAACTCGCGTATAAGCCGATCTGCGTATCAGCCGAGGCACCTACTTTTGCCACAAAAAACTGGGAAAACTTATTGACTCGTGTATAAGCCTAGGGTGGAAAGTGCAGTGACTACTGTTAAATTTCAAAAAATAAAAATCGATACCAATAAAATTACATAGGCAGTTTATTGTCCCCCACTGGCAGGTATATGTCCCCCATAGGCAGGTATAGGCAGCTTAATGTCCCCCATAGGCAGGTTATAGGCATGTATAGGCAGGTAGATGTCAACCTTAGGCAGGTTATAGGCATGTATAGGCAGGTAGATGTCCCCCCATAGGCAGGATATAGGCATGTATAGGCAGGTAGATGTTCACCCATAGGCACATTAAAGGCAGGTATATGTCCCCCATAGGCAGGTTATAGACAGGTATAGGCATGTAAAGGCAGGTATATGATCCCCATAGGCATGTTACAGGTATATGTCCCCCATAGGCAGGTTCTAGGCAGGTAAAGGCATGTATAGGCAGGTATATATCCCCCATATGCAGGTTATAGGCAGGGTTTAATAAAAAAAAAATACAAGTACTTACCTCGGTGGTCTGACTCCCATGCGATCCATCTTCTGGCACAGGCGGCGTGATGTCATCAGGTCATGCAGACAGCGTGATGACACTCACGCCGCCTGTCCCGGGTACTCCGGAAAGCCGCAAGTCTGCGGCTGTCCAGAGTCCACTGCGGAGCGGGGAGCGCTCGCTCTCTGCCCCGCAGTGGTATCTTCACCAGTATGTGCTCCAGAGGAGTTGCATACAGGTGAAAAGATCGCCGACAACACCCGGGCCACGGCAGCACTCCCAGAGGAGTCACATATAGCTGAAGTATCCCTGCCGGCGCCCGGGCCATTGCGAGCGCCAACAGTGACTCGAGTATAAGCCGAGGGCAGATTTTTCAGCACATTTTTTGTGCCAAAAAACTCCGCTTATACTTGAGCATATATGGTACCTAAAACTTCCTTTTCTTTTCTTTGAGGCAGCAAAAGCTCACCCAATAAATTATTTTTGCAGTGAGATTTCAAGTTCTTTGACACTCAGGTGTATTTCAGAATGATATTTATAGTGAGGAGGTGTGGCTAATTATTAACTATTTGTGTACTTGCTGCTTTTAAGTAGGTTATGTCCTTATTCGGGTTGGAATGCAAAACCAGATGATGCTGCCTTGGACTCAAGGAAAAGAAAATGTTCATATTTTCAGTGTTGGCTTCAGACAGGATTTATATAAAGACCTCTCCTATTCCGATTTTTACCATATCTAAATAAACTGTAACCCTGTAAGTAAACCGTCCAGCCATGTCTCATTTATCCCCAATATGTCATATTTTTGTTCAGAGATAAATAATTCTAGTTAATTAATTTTATTGGTGAGACTCCTGGCATTGGCAAACATGCAATTTAGAGTTTTTGTGGTTTTCATTCTTTTAACCCTGTAATTATGACTTATTACACCCTCTGCAAAGTACTGAAAAAAAATTAACTACACTTAATAAAGTTAGTAAACAATCATTAGTAAAAACAAAAAACCCAAAGCATCTGTCACTAATGCAAAATTAGTCTAATGCTACTATCTAATCAGATAAAAAACGTAAAATAAAAATTTTACTACAGTAATTTTACTCTAAATAATAAAATACAGGACAAATGTCTGCATATCTCCCCGCTTGTACAACACGATCGTGTTGTACGAGCAGGGAGAGGAGGTGTAATCCATAGTTCTCTATGAGAACTGTGGATTACCGTAATGAGTGGGGCGCATTTAGCTCTTATTAGAGCGCAGTACGCTCTCAATACATGGCGAAATGCATCCCAAAATAAGCCATGTGAACATAGCCTAACAGTAAGTACACCTCAAACAATTTTGTAAATACTGTATTACATGTTTTGATGGGACAACACTGAAGATATGACACTTTGTTACAACGTAAAGTTGTCAGTTGCAGCTTGTATAACAGTGTGATTTTGGTGTTCCCTCAAAATAACTCAACAAAAATCCATCAATGTCTAAACTGCTGACAACAAAAGTGCGTACACCCCTAAGTGAAAATGTACACATTGTGCTTAATTTCACATTTTCTCTCCATGGTGTCATGTAACTCATTATGGTTACAAGTAGGGATGAGCGATGATATCGACAAAAGTTGAAATCGGCAAGATTATTACGGTTATCAGGTTTCCGTAATGATGCGATAATTTCCCTTAAAATCTTAAGATAATCGTCATCACGTATTACAATCGCGCCCTTTTCGGCGCTTCCTGTAATTTTGGCGGCCAGCCATTCAGCACAGAGCACAGAGGGAGGTGAACAACGTCACCCCTGGGCTGTGTAGGGATCTCATTGGCTGCTAAAATCACCTTGTTTTTTATGTATGTGACAGCACTTCCTGCTCAGCGTCATTCGGTTTCATTCTGTGACTAGAAAACAACACATTGCTGTCTCTCTCAAAAGCATTTTTGAAAGCTTGGAGATAGTTCCTCAGCATTTTTAATACAGAAAAGGATCCTTGTTAGAGTAGTTAGCTAGCTTAGGATATAGCAAGATTAGACAATTTTAGTTAGTATTAGAGACTTGGAAACAGCTGCGGGAGGAGGGGAAGGGGGGTTTTGATCCCTCAGCAAACCCTGTTCTCCTGTGAAATCACAGTGAAATAGCACTGTATTTTACATCTGTTTTGCCAGCAGACACCACAACTGAGTTGAAAGTGTCCCTTTCTTGTTGGATGCAGTTCTATTGGTCTCTGTGCTTGTCAGTTTTGGGCAAATAGCGCACTTGTTCGATAATTTGGTGACAAATATTCTATTTGAACTGTTGCTTGTTCTCAGTGGTTGCAAAACACCATATTTAAGACATATAACGTAGCACATAGTTCTAATGGTCTCCGTGCTTCTTACTTTGGCGCAAATACGTACGATAGTTTGGTGAAAAATATCAATATCAAAAATATCAATTACTAGTCCGACTTGGCAGTTGTAAATCTCAGGGACTGAAGGAAGAACACTGTTGATTTGGTGTTACGGCTCTTCCACCAGACCGCATTTCACAGATATTCGATAGAAACAATTCTGTTTCTAATCCTGGTTGGCAGTTGGAAATTAGAGGGATTTAAGAACACCTGTGATTTGCTGTCTTTGCAGTACAGTTTTTCAATAAGAGACTGTGTAAAAATCTTCTATACCTTTTAAATTTTTATCTTTCTGAACATGGTGCGAAATACAGGTGGTAAGCGAGCACAGAGGGGTGTAGTACATGGAGCTAGAGGTACGAGAAAAGGTGCTTCGTCCAGTGCTGGCGACAAAACGCAAGCCAGCACATCGTCGGTTTCAGGACGTCAGGCCTGTCATCACTCAGTCTGTGCCCTGTGAATCTCAGTAACGAACAGCATCGCCAATCTGTTCTTCAGTGGTTAATGCAACCTGCATCCAGCAGTTTTACCTCCTCATCCTCCCAGTCACGGCCACAAATGTCGTCATCAACATCGTCAGCATCCGTCCAACCTGAAGCGCAGGCAGCCCAAATGTCAACTCATATACCCACCACGGTGGATAATCCATGTTCTGAAGACCTCGTTGATGACACAATGCAGTGGGAGACAGAAGGCATTTCAAAAGATCAAGAGGCCAAAGAGGATGATTTTGTCTGCTGTGACGCCCAATCGGTGATGCCATCAGAGGAGGAGAAGGAAGCTGGTCAGTCGGCACCAATCCCGATTGGTCAGCAACGCCTTGCAGTACCTCTGGCTTGTAGCCCGCAGCTCCAGGATGTAGAATGTCAGGATGAGGAAGTCACCTGTGATGATGATGATGACATTGCGGATCCAACGTGGTCTTTTCAGCAGAATTTGCTTGAGTGCGCTTCATCAGTGGACTAGCAGGAAGACGATGGGGTAGTGTCAGTACAGGTCTGGCTTTAAAAACGGAGAGGGCAGTTCCACAAGTCCGCTGAGATTATTCCGCCAGCCAAGATCAGTGGTGGCAGTGGAAACACCACTACTCGCTTATCGCCGTCGAAAAGGTCCAGAACTTCTGAAGCCTGGGCCTTTCGATCAAGCCTCAGATTCGCCAAGCGACGCCATAAACACATCAGTAGAGGGAAGAATCTAAAGTGTTTCACCACCAACATGTCTAGTCACATGCAGCGAATGCATGAACTGACATGGAGGAATCACTTGGCGAAAAAAGGCCACACAGGTCCTGGGCTTCCAACCACTGTCACACCCTCTGTCACCACCTCCTCCTCCTCCGCGACTTCCAAGACCAAGCATTCCTCTGCTGCTCATGTCCCTCAGCGGCATGAGCAGGGATCAGCCCAAGTGCCACATACCGTCTCCCGAGTACCACCAGCTCTACCACAGCCTACCCCTTCTCCTTCCACCAGTTTGACGACCTGCACGCCATACAGCAGCCAGTCTAGCAGCCAGCCTTCCATGAACCAGGTGTGGGAGCAGAAGAAACACTTTAACCCAAACCATCCCAAAGCCAAAAGCCTGAATGTAGGCATTGCCAGGCTTTTGGCCTTGGAAATGTTGCCTTTCCACCTGGTGGACACAGATGGGTTCCGCCACGTCATGACCCTTGCCTGCCCACAATACCAGGTGTCGAGCAGGCATTTCTTTTCCGGAAAAGCCGTCCTTGCCCTGGCCAGCCACGTGTCAGCTAAAATCTCCAGCACAATAGCTGCATCTGTGTCCGGCAAAGTTCACCTGACCACCGATACATGGACTAGTAAGCACGGTCAAGTCCGCCATATCTCTGTGACAGCTCACTGGGTGAGCTGGGTGGATGTCTCTGGTGATGACAGTGGCTCTGAGGCTCGGCACACACTCTTTTAAACTGCAAGGATGGTGTAGGGTTCTTTCCCTCCAGGTAGCATCACCTGCCCAGAGAAACCAGGCTGTGTTGAAATCAATGTGTCTTGGAGACCGTCAACACACAGGTAAAGAGCTGTGGACGGCTCTGCGCAATGAGACCGAGCGGTGGCTGGGTGACAAGAACCTGGTGCAAACAATCATTGATCAGACCCACATCCAGCTTCTTAGCTTTTCAAGGAATTTATTCCATACAAAAATACAGCACAAAGACTTTCGGTCATATCTTGTTGCAGATTAAAAAATCTTTAGTACAAAGGCATATAAAAATCCATACAGGTAAATACCTTCAAAACACGTTCTAAGACGCCATAGGATAGTGAGGAGCAGCCCGGACATCCGGCTGTGCGCTGCACGAATGCAACGTTTCGAGGGAACTCCTCCCTCTTTCTCAAGCATGCGCGCTACTGATGTCTAGCTCTTTTTGTATTTACCACCATTAACCCTTGTATCTCCAAATTTATTTTAAAAAGACCCTAAAATTAAGGTCCTCACTGAGTCCTTTTGGGCTCTTTGAATCCAGCGCTACTATCCAGTAAGCCTCCCTCTTCAGCAGATTACTTTTCAATTGTTCATGTTTGTTTCACTTAACTCTTTCAAGAACACTCCATCTGAGTTCCGACACACTGTGTCTCAACTCGTAAAAGTGCCTCGCAACGGTGTTTTCCCCATAGGTCTTATCTCGCTCTTTTTCTTTTTCACTTTCCTCTCCTAATACTCCTTCCTTCTTATGGCCCATCTTTTGTTTATAGACTCTAATTGCAGATCTATGTTCATTTAGACGCAGCCTGATGTTCCTACTAGTTTGGCCTACCTACACATGCCCACATGGGCACTTCAACATATAAATAACTTCTTTCGACTCACAGGTGAAAAAATCCTTAATCTGAATCGCATGACCCTGTGTGGGGTGGTACACATTAGATCCTTTAATTACCGACGAACAATTTTGGCAGCCCAAGCATGGGAATGTACCCTTCTTTTGTGTATGTATTACTCTTTGTTTTAATGTCTTTTGCGGTTTTAAATCTTAAGACAAATAGCAGTCTATTGTGATTTTTAATATCTTTGTCTATTTTTCAGTACTTCCTCCCTCGGTATCTGTAAAACTTCCCTGCCTACTTTTTCTAATTGTGTTCTATCGTAGCCTCTTTTACCAAACTTAGATATCAAATTATTCAAATTAGCCTTTAGGTATAGATCATCTGAGGAGCAAATTCGTCTCGCACGGACGAACTGTCCCTTAGCAATTCCCTTAAAGGTCTGGGGAGAATGGAAGCTATCTTTATGTAATAGATTGTTACGCTCTACTTGTTTAGCAAACAAAGAGGTCACAAATTTCCCATTTTTCTTACAAATCTCTACATCCAAGTAACACATTACTTCCTCATTCTTTTCCATTGTGAACTTAATTAGCGGTAACGGTTTGTTCAAAAATTCAAAAAACTCATTGAGCTCCTCTGTACTCCCCATAACAGCATGAGGTCATTGACATATCTCATCTATTTAACAATAAACGGTTTGAATTCAGAGTCAAAAACAAACTGTCTCTCAAAACTCATCATGTATAAATTAGCTAAACTCGGAGCGACAGGAGACCCCATCGAGGTCCCCTGGCACTGCAAATAAAGCTGAGATCCAAAATGAAAAAAATTCCTTGTCAACAGCAGTGTCATTAAGAACATAGTCATAGAATTATCAAGAGAATGGTCTTCATTTAGGGCTTCTCTGACAGCCTCCATACCTTCATCCACCGGAATATTCGTGTATAACAATTTAATATCTAATGTACACATGATTTTAACCTGCTCTGCATTAACTGTATCCAACAACCGCAGAAACTGCCCTGTTTTTGCAAAGAAATATCTATAAAAACTGCCAGCGGTTCCAATACGAAGTTCACTCCGGAGACAATTGGTCTACTGTGTGGCGCTTCGAGGGATTTATGTACTTTTGGAACTAAGTAAAATATGGGTACCCTTGGTGACTCTTTTAGTAGTAGTTTTTTTGTATACTCTGAAATGATGTTCAGACGAACCGCTTCTTCTACCACCTCCTTAATAATCTGCTGTATTTCTACTGTTGGATCTTTTTCCAACAGCTGGTAAACAGACGTATCCGGTAGTTGAGAAATAGCTTCATCTATATATTGTGTGCGGTTCATTAGTACCGCAGCACCTCCTTTGTCTGTCTTTCTAAGAATAACACTACTATCATTTTTCAACTCCTTAACCGCACACCGTTCTTTTTTAGATAGATTACTATAAATCAATTCTTTTTGTTGCTTTTTATTTGACCAAGCTGATAACACCTCATTTTTTACTAGTTGTTCAAATACTTCTAAGGCAGTACATTTTATTTCTGAGTCAAAATTACTCTTCAGACATAATTTTTTTTGGTATACTCGATACTCCATTTGACTTTGTATTCTGTTGTTGAAAAAATATTCGCAATCTAATACTTCGACAAAATCTATAAAAAATCTACCAGAAAAATTAAAGAATCTTGTGTAAACGTGGGTACAAAATTAAGTCCCTTGTTAATTACAGAACGTTGCGCTGAGGTGAATTCCTTTGTAGAAATGTTCAATAACAGTTCATCTATATTTTCTTCCTTGGTCTGCCTACTTGTGGTTTTCTTTTTACATTGTTTCCTTTTACTCCACCACTAGCTCCACGGTTGCTGTTGTATCTTCTAAAAAAGCCTTGTCATTTTTATTTTTTGCATTAGATCTTAATTGCATCGGTACACTCCGATCAGACTCATCTGACGTGGACACCTTGTCTGTATAACTTTTTCTCTGATATGAACGATTCGGTTTTCGATTACATGCCCGTTCTTCTGCCCATGAATATACCCTCCCGTGCAAGTAGTCCTTCATATTTCTCTTGAATTTTTTAGTTTAGTCTGTAGTTGTTGAGTTTTAAACTTCTCCAAATTGGTTTGAATCTCCTGTTGGGATGTATTGTATTGTTTAATTGGCACCTGTTTCTTAAATTCTTCCTCCAAATGCTTAATTTCCAACTTAATGTTAGTCAAAGCTTGTTGAATATGATTAAGGTCTGGAGGCTGTCAGAGAAGCCCTAAATGAAGACCATTCTCTTGATAACTCTATGACTATGTTCTTAACGACACTGCTGGATATAGTGTTGACAAGGAATTTTTTTCGTTTTGTATCACTGCTTTACTTGCAGCGCAATGGGACCTCGATGGGGTCTCCTGAGTTTAGCTAATTTATACATGATGAGTTTTGAGAGCAAGTTTGTTTTTGACTCTGAATTCAAACTGTATATTGTTAAATGGATGAGATATGTCGAAGACGTCATGCTGTTGTGGGGAGGAACAGAGGAGCAGCTCAATGAGTTTTATGAATTTTTGAACAAACAGGTACCGCTAATTCAGTTCACAATGGAAAAGAATGAGGAGATAATGCATTACTTGGATGTAGAGATTTGTAAGAAAAAAAAATGTGTCACCTCTTTGTTTACTAAACAATAGAGCATAACAATCTATTACATAAAGATAGCTTTCATTCTCCCCAGACCTTTAAGGGAATTGCTAAGGGACAGTTAGTCCGTGCAAGACGAATTTGCTCCTCAGACGATCTATACCTAAAGGCTATTAATAATTTGATATCTAAGTTTGTTAAAAGAGGCTACGATAGAACACAATTACAAAAAGTAGGCAGGGAAGTTTTACAGATACCGAGGGAGGAAGTACTGAAAAATAGACAAAAGATACTAAAAATGACAATAGACTGTTATTTGTTACGAAGTATGATCATCACGCTTGTCATGTTTTCTGGCCGCGAGGCTAGAAACGTCCAGGTATAGGGGATCCTCTGGGCCCACCGCGGGCACAGATGGTAATACACGCGGTGGGTAGCCGAAGTGCAGGGCTGGGTGGCCGGACACTGGAGACAGATTAACTGATGATGCAGCAGTAAAACAGATGACAGAGTCCCAGACAGGTAACAGAGTATATTCAGCAGCAGGAGAAACTGGAGGACAATACGTCAGGAAACAGCAGCCAGCACAGGTGTGCTGGACAGCGCAGGATTAAATGCAGAAACTCAGGAATACACAGCAGGAGCTTCAGCAACAGAGGTCTAGCTCTATGGATGAACACCAACGAACTGACACTGAGTCCAGGGAGGAAGTTCCTTATGAAGGAAAGGGTCAGAGGTCACAGGCAGGAAGCAGGAGCATTGGGTCTATAAATGTCCGCAGGCTGGCACACGTGCGTCCTATGGGGTGCGCACACATGCTGAGGAAGCCATAGAGGACGGACACGTGTGGAAGCAGGACCAGGTGAGTAGCGCTGAGCAGCAGGAGCAGGTACAGAGCCTACAGAGACTGCCGCTGTAAGCCCCACACAGGGAGCCACAGAGGACCCAGACACAGGGGCACGGACACGACCGCGGTCCAAGACACGGGCCGCGGCGCGATCCGTGACAATGCTCAGTTGATCAGAAGGGTCATTATGAGATATTGGAGAATATTAAAAAGTGATGAAAAGGTTGGCAGTTTGTTTAATCAGTTACCTAGACTAATATTTCGTAAAGGACGAACTCTAGGCGAGGAATTAATGTCTTCAGATTTAAAACCGCAAAAGACATTAAAACAAAGGTAATACATACACAAAAGAAGGGTACGTTCCCATGCTTGGGCTGCCAAAACTGTTAGTCGTTAATTAAATGATCTAAAGTGTACCACCCCACACAGGGTCATGCGATTTCAATTAAGGATTTTTTCACCTGTGAGTCGAAAGAAGTTATTTATATGTTGAAGTGCCCATGTGGGCGTGTGTAGGTAGGCCAAACTAGTAGGAACATCAGGCTGCATCTAAATGAACATAGATCTGCGATTAGGGTCTATAAACAAAAGAGGGACCATAAGAAGGAAGGAGTATTAGGAGAGGAAAGTGAAAAAGAGCGAGATAAGACCTATGGGGAAAACACCGTTGCGAGGCACTTTTACGAGTTGAGACACAGTGTATCGAATCTCAGATGGTGCGTTCTTGAAAGAGTTAAAGGTAGTAATCAAGAACAAGTGAAAATTAATTTGCTGAAGAGGGAGGCTTATTGGATAGTAGCGCTTGATTCAAAGAGCCCGAAAGGACTCAATGAGGACCTTAACTTCAGGGTCTTTTTAAAATAAATTTGGAGATACAAGGGTTAATGGTGGTAAATACAAAAAGAGGTAGACAACAGTAGAGCGCATGCTTGAGAAAGAGGGCGGACCTCCCTCGAAACGTTGCATTCGTGCAGCGCACAGCCGGTTGTCCGTGCTGCTCCTCACTATCCTATGGCGTCTTAGAACGTGTTTTGAAGGAATTTACCTGTATGGATGATTATATGCCTTTGTACTAAAGAATTTTTAAGCTGCAACAAGATATGACCGAAAGTCTTTATGTGCTGTCTTTTTGTATGGAATAAATTCATTGAAAAGCTAAGAAACTGGATGTGGGTCTGATCAATGATTGTTTGCATATGGACTAAAAAAAAGGGGGAAAGGAAGAGGCCCCTACGATTGACCCATTGGCATATTAACTTGAATTATACACATACAGCGGTGGTTGTGTTTTAAAAATATGACCTGAACCTGGTGCCAGGCAAGGTGGTATGTGATAACGGGCAAAATCTCCTTGCCGCCCTTAAGTTCGGTAGGCTGGAGCACATCCCTTGCCTGGCAAACGTCATGAACCTCGTCATCCAGAAATTTCTAAAGCGCTAACCGGGTCTTGACTGCCTGCTGAGGAAGGCTCGAGGTCTGAGCTCACACTTCCGGCGTTCACACCCTGCTTCGTCCCGGTTGGCTGCGTTACAGCGTCATCTTGACCTCCCCGTCAACCGTCTCATTGTTGACGTGGCAACACATTGGAATTCCACCCTCCACATGCTCCAGTGATTGTGGCAGCAGCGTAATGCCATCACGCAGTGTGAAGTGGGGCATGGCCTGACAAGCAGTGGTGCAGACCTCGAGGTGTTGAGCCATCGAGAGTGGTGGCAGGTGAAAGACCTCTGCACCATCCTTGCGAGTTTTGAAGAAGCCACCAAAATAGTCAGTGCGGACAATGCCCTTCTCAGCATGAGCATCGTGGTGATCTTAGTTCTGGAACAAGTGTTGGACACTCTGAAACAGCAGGACCCACCAGCGACGGAGGAGGAGGCGGACACAGATGCCGACACAGAGCCTTACTCTCCATCGGATCAAGAAGGCCCGACCGTTTCACAACTTTATCGGTCGTCGTTAGGCAGTGGTTCGGCATGCAGGGCAGCGCTTGAGCTCTCAGGGTACAGCATCTGAGGCAAGTCAGGGCTGTGTTGATGCTGAGGAGGAGGAAGCGAAGGAGGAGGAGGATGAGGCATGGCTGGACACCGACGGTACCAATGTCCCTGCCTTGGAAAGAGGTTGGCATGGATTTCAGGTGGAGGAGGAAGACGAGGAAGATCAGTTTACTAGTGCCCCTCAACCCCGAGGGTTTGGAAATCAAGGCTCCATCTCTCACATGAATGCTTGAATGCTCCATTTCCTCCAACATGATCCACACATTAAGGCCATCAAAATGAGCAACAGTTACTGGGTGGCCACCCTCCTCGATCCCCGTTACAAAGTGAAACTCAGCACTTTTCTTCCCCATACCCAACTGAGAGTAGAATGCAGGAATTTGAGACCGTGCTCATTGACCAACTGGAGACATCTGTTGCGACTGCTTCACATTCTTCTTATGTCACGGTGGAACAATGTCAGTTGAGTGCCAAGTAGTCGTAGTAGCAGCAGGCATTGTGGCAGAAGCCTAATGGGTGACCTCTGTCAATCCTTATTTACCACCTCACCAACGCCTGTAATGCAGGGCACAAATACGACATACAGAGACTGGCTTAAGATCATGGTGCATGACTATCTGCGTCTCAACACCGATGTGTTTGGATATGTTCCGGACCCAATTGACTTCTGGGTATCCAAAATGGATGAATGGCCCGAGCTCGTTTGCCACGCCATAGAGGTGTTATCCTGTCCAGCAGCCAGCGTCATATCTGAGCGGACCTTCAGCACAGCTGGAGGAGTGATTACAGACAAACGCATCCGGCTTTCCACTGAGAATGTGGATCGTTTGACTTTCATCAAGATAAATCAGGCGTGGATCTCTGATGATGTTGTGGCCCCAATTGCCGAGGTCACTGATTAGTTGCCGGTCTATTTCACATTCCTTTCAAAAAGAAATGGTCCTCTTGAAAAATGTTTTTTTTTTATAAAATGATCATTTCTTACCTTAATTTTTATTCTAAGTCCCCAAAAGGTCATTCTGCTGCTTTTGCAGTTAGGAGACTGTAAAAGACACCAATTGTACACAGTTTCATGAAAAAAACGTATTCCATTTACTAATTTCTTCATGGAAATATTAAGCACTGTCAATGGTTTTGAGGTCATGGTGCTGTGAAAAACAGCTATAATCCAGGTCCTTTGGTACAGAAATATGGTTTCTAAGTGGCATTTCTTCCTCACAATTTTTAACAGTTCATTTTTTTATAATTTGTGGGGTCATGGTGCTGTCCAAAACCAGCTATACTACAGGTCCTATTGTAAAAAATGTGGTTTCTAACAGGCATTTGTTCTTCACAATTGTCTTTTTTTTTTTTTCAACCAGGTTTTATGGGTTTGGTGATCAGTACACAGACACTATGAACAATCTGTACATTTTAACCTTAAACTCTAGTAGAATGGAAATCTAGGAATAAAAACATGAATGAAAAATCAGAATCCAAAAAACTAGCGGCTTTTTCAACTCGAAGTTCAAAATACAAGTATTTTTTTTTTGTAAAAAATAACAGAACATTCCTCGTACCAGTATCTGCAATGCATTAGCTTAAAATCCATTCTCTACAAAGGGAGATGGTGAAGAAAAAAAGAATCCTGAACACAAAAAACGATCATACAGCCGCCCTAGGGAGTAACGTGGTTGTCAATTTAACCGCTTTTTATCGTAGTAATTTTTTTTCATGACTTCCCAGTACTTCACATCACACTCACTACTCAATCGAAGGTTTCAAAAAGATTCACAGCACTTTTACATAGTTACTGAAATGAAAATAAAATACCACTACCCAAAAATAGGAAAAATATGGTAACATACTTAATACAATTAAAAAAACTGAAAAACAAAGATGTGGTGGGATTCCCTCTTATCTTAAAAATGTGTTTTCTAGAATTAAAGTACTAAAAAAACTTGCATTTACAAAATAGCTGATAAAAATATTCCTCTGAATTGTACAAGGGAGGTACAGGAACCACTGATAAAAGACTTGAACAGATGTAGGTTATTCAGAGGACATGGAGTATGGAGCACATTCGCCACCCCAAGAACAGAGACAATTTCCTCCAGCACGTTGAGTAAAACGAGAAAAAGAAAGCCAAGAAAACGGGCACCTAGATGGATTAGGAGCGTGAACCACATTCATTTCCAAGTGAAGCTCAAATGGTCTGCACTCAAACAGGGAGGCAGAAATCTCTCAAGCGCTACCCAGGTCTTGACTGTCTTCTGAGGAAGGATTGAGGTCTTAGCTCAAACTTCCACCATGCGCACTCTGCTTCGGCCCGACTGTTTTCGTTGCTGCGTCATAAGGGCATTTTTGCCGTGTTCATAGATGACTGACAGCAGCCCTGGCTCTCACCACACCCACTCTAAATCTGTCGCTGCCAGCTGAACCTCCGTGTTAATGGATGACTGACGCCAGCCCTGGTTCTCACCGCACCCACTCTAAGTCCGGCCCTGCCAGCTGAACCTCCGTGATCCACATTCACAGCCTCACCCTCCTTGATCAGTAATTTCCTTCAACCCACTTGCCAGTAGATTGTAGGATTTTCAGACAGGCCTCGTTGACCAACTGGGGACAACTGTTTTGTCTGCTTCACGTTCTAAAGTCACGTTGGAACAAGGTCACCAAAGTGATAGCAGTAGAATGGCAAGTAGCTGTAGCAGCATTGGAAACTAGTTTTTTAAAATAGTTAATTTCTTATTGCAAATTTTTATGCTGACGTTCCATAAGGGCATCTGTGTGGGTTTTTGGGTCATGCTGCGGTAAAGGACAGGGATATTCCATGTCCAGTTCACTCAAATAGTGATTCAAAGACTACTTTTTTTCCAGCACTTTGTGATCTATGGGTCATGCAGGTTTTTGGGTCATGGTGCAGTACAGGACAGGGATAGTCAACTTAAAGTTCAACTAAAATAGTGATTCAAAGACTACTTTCTTCCGGCACTTTTTGATCTGTGTGTCATGCAGGTTTTTGGGTCATGCTGTGGTACAGGACATGGATAGTCAATGTCCAGTTGAACTAAAATTGTGGTTCAAAGACTACTTTCTTCCAGAACTTTTTAATCTGAGTGTCCATAAGGGCATCTGTGTGGGTTTTGGGGTCATGCTGCATTAAAGGACAGTGAAAGTCAATGTCCATTTCACTAAAATAGTGGTTCAAATACTTGTTTCTTCTGGCACTTTTTATTCTGAGGGTCCATCAAGGGCATCTTTGCTGGTTTTGGGGCCATGCCGCTGTAAAAGAGACCAATAGTAAAGGTCTTATTGAAAAAAAAGCTTATTTCCCACGCTTTAAGGCCATCAAAATGAAGAGAGGTTACTGGGTGTCCACCCTCCTTGATCCACGTTCCAAATCAAAAGTCAGCAATTTCCTTCAACCCACTTCATTTGACAGTAGAATGCAGGAATTTGAGACAGGCCTCGTTGACGAACTGGAGACATCTGTTGCGTCTAATGTCACGATGGAACTAAGTCAGCAATCTGCCAGCAGTAAAATGGCAAGTAGCTGTAGCAGCAGCAGAAGCAAGATTAGAAAAATAGTTTTTTAAAATAGTCAATTTCTTCTGGCAAATTTTTATTCTGAGGGTCCATAAGGGCATTTTTTGGTGGTTTTGGGGTCAGGCTACGTTAAAATGGATGCCAATGGTGGCAATAGGGCAGTATTCGTGTCAGGTGCCGGAATCAAAAAGGTGCTATGTTAAAAATGGGAAGTAATAATGGGTGGGCACCCCATTTGATTTAGCTGCATGTGGCCATGAAGCGGGTAATAGATGACACACTGTAAATCTATTCTGGTCTTCCTAACCAGAGGCTCAAACCCAAGCTTCCTATCTGGGATTCGAGATTCCCCTCTCGTTATGTACAATTAAATATAGTGCCCATCTAGTCTCCCGCACATCCAGCATATATCCTTGATCTCTTAATCCATCAGTGACATGGTAATGGACAAATATTTGTCCCGAAATGGGCAAACCAGACAAACACAGCTGTCTCCCCCAGTACGCGACATCTTCCCGATCCCAGACACAGATAAAAGCAACATCTCTAAACCAACCAAAAATGTCTGCTAAAAGCAGAAAAGAGGGTTCTCCTTCTAAGGGCCTGGAGGCATTAGCAATGGGCGCTACTGATTCACAGTATCCTTCTGGATTGGTAGAATGTGTTATTGCATCGTCCCCGACACACTCGGTAGACACACAGTCAGAGCCGGAAGCCCTGAACACGACATCCGTAGCCCAAGAGGTGTTGAGACTGTTGGTGCCACTTCTAGACAGTCGGTTTGAAGTCCTGCATACTTCAATTAATTCCGCCCTCTCACTGATCAACACTAACTCCCAAAAATTTGTTAGAAAATAGAGTTTCAACATGTGAAATTTCTACCTCAGAGGCCGAACAATCCCTAGCCCAGCTTAGAGCAACAGAGGCGACTTTAAGGGAACGTATAGAGAATCGCAGTCGCCGAAATAATCTAAGATTTGTAAGAGTGCCAGAGACAATATAGGGAGATTCCCTGATAACTTACCTCACAACCACAATTCCCAAGGCCCTGAACATATCTGATGCCCCTGACCCCAAGGCTATTGAAAGGGCCCATAGATTAGGACCACAAAGGGAACGCGATGAAGATAACATCAGGCCCAGACAGGTAATTGCTAAATACCTAAATTGGGCCGTAAAAGAGCAAGTACTACGGGCTTACAAAAGGCAAAAAAGTTTGTGTGTAGATGGCCAGAAAATTTTTATTTTTCAAGACTTTTCCGCTAGTGTAACTCAAAAACGCAGGCTTTTCTCACCTGTTTGTAATTACTTGCATGAAAATGAGATCTGATTTCAGCTAACTTATCCGGCCAAACTGAGAGCTCAGATAGAAGGAAGGCAGCTGGGTTTCGAAGACCATGTCGCAGCAAAACGACATTTCAATATCAGGGACGAACCTGAACATGGATAGTCATTACTGAGGAAGAGGAACAGGGCGTACCTAAGGGGATAGAAGGCTGGAAAGCATTCACCCCATCAACCTGCACTTGTTATTGTTCATACAATGCTTATGTTTTGGTTTCACACAATCTAAGTCTGGATTATTGTTAATATGGTGTTTATGTTGTCGCTCACAATTTTCTGTTTGGCACTCGGGATTGGCGGACGTGACGGCGTCGGGCCCCCGGGATACACCTGACCCCTTCATATCTTGGACTCTCCTGCTGCTTGCTCCCAGCTTGTCCCACAATGGGAGGCCAAACCCTACAAATAAACCACAGGTCTGGTAATCAGATACCACATCGCTTATGACACCTACACATCACCTTATGACACCTACACACCCCCCAGGCACATGGACCTGTCAGGTTCCTATCTTGGAACGTCTCAGGCCTGAACACTCCCATTAAACGAAAAAAAAATACTAACACATATCAAAAGATTTAACCCGGATATAATGTATTTTCAAGAGACACATTGGAAAAGGTCACTATATTTAATATTTTGCCATAGGCAAACTTAAACTCTATCAGTTCTCTATCTGTATAACACTAAAACGTAACTTTTATTATGTATAACTCTTAACCTCTGTGCACACTATTTAAAAACCTGATTTTCTAACTCATCATTTAACCTTTTTGCTTCTGAAGAGGGATATAACTCCCTTTCTATTATCAATTCTGGTGGAGCACCACCTATCAACAGGAGAGCCTTATATCTATAGCAAAGTACTAGCTCCAGTAAGGGATCCCAAGCCTACTACTTGGGCAGTCGTCCCTAATTTCATGGACACAGAACAAATAAGGCCCCCTTGTGACACCCCTGCAGCGGGTGACACTTGTAGACAGAGGTGAGAAATCACAATTTAAAACGTCATATCTGACCTGCCCGACATGTTTCGCTAGCGAACCTTGCTTCATCAGGGATTAGAGGTCCGATCACATGTGGTGTAAGCTCACCTCCTTTTATATCATGTTAGGTACACCCCTTATTCAGGTGCTCACCAATTAGCCATCAGAGAATCCACATAAAGCCCTCTCCCCCTTCCGCTCTGCTGCACGCACACTCATAATATATCCTGCTAAAGCTGCCACCATGCTCCCATGAACAGCAATCCTCAGGCAAATTCGCCATCTCCATAACAGGCGTGCGCCCCATCTCACCGTACTGCCCGTGCCAACGCACTGCACCAGCAGACACCTCAGCCCTGACTGCGATGGGCTTCCGTCTTATTTCTCTCATATTATTGCAACTGTGTGCCTCACCTACAACGGACTGAGCAGAATAGGTGTTAAATTCCACAGCACACTACCAGCTTTATCAGCTCCCATAAGCCCCCTCTCTTCCATATCTAATATGCATATTCATTGGGAATATAGATTTTACTGTACAGTACACACTGTAATATTATCTCCCATAAAGCACTCCTATATATCTAATATACATATTCATTTTAATAAAGCTGCAAGCCCTATTAAGTACATGTTTTATTGTGCTGTATACTATTGTCTCAGACTGTTTCCATAAACCACTTCTCTTTTATATGTAATATTCATATTCATTTTAATAAAGCTGCAGGCTCTATGGTTAGCCCACCCTTCCTCCCGTAGTTTGGCCTCACAACTTCCCCATTGAAGATTCTCTCTTCCGGCTCACGGCTAGCCACCTAATTCATTACGTCACAATGGAAGCATGCAAAAATATGGGGGCATGCAAAAATATTAGTGTCTTCAAACGCTATTGCATCTAGTTGCATCCAGTCAGCACTAGATCAACGCAGCGAGCAGAAACAATAAATCTATACATAGATGAATATATACACATGAATAGGTAGTTATCCACTCCCAGGCTGCGACTCGCCACAACAACGCGAGTGCACATACCATACAATTCAGCTGCCAAAAAACCCCTCCATGCACAAAAGCAATATACATACATCCCGGTTTGTTAAATAGAAACCGTGGCCTCACCTGATCAATACCTATCATCCTTACAGGACCCAGGGAAAATGAGGGACAACGTAGAGGCAGATAGGGGAGGGGTGGGGATGGCGGGGGGGGCAGGAGGGAGATGGGAGAGAGGAAAAAACATATGTGAACTCTGATGCTTCCATAGTCATATATTCAACTGTGCTATATCCACTGACCGTACTTAAATCACATATATCATGTTTCTTCATAAATTATTATATAGGGAATCAGCAAGATTAAATAAATGCTGAAGTCACTCTCTGTTCTCTTGCGAGATTCCCAATTTTTTGGAGATTATGTGACATTGAAAAAGGGACACTAATTCATCTCTGCAAGCACCCTGGCTAGATAACTGTTAGAGGCGTAGCAATACTGTTTGAAAAGGGTCTAAATTATACAGTAGAAGAGGAACTGAAAGACGAGGGAGGACGTTACATTCTCTTAAAAATTACCATAATGGCCAAAACCTATACCCTGCTAAACATCTATGCCCCAAATGCAGAAAATTCCAATTTCTTTACGTCGCTTACTAAGATGCTTCTCCAGAGACAGGATACTAATTTGATAATAGGGGGGGACTTCAACGCCATACTCAGTGCGACATTAGACAGGACCACTCTCCGCAACTCTGCATCTCCGGTCACCAGAGACATTTTACACATGATAGACTCGATCTCCCTATGGGACCTCTGGAGAACGTTGAATGCAGACTCAAGGTAATACACCCATTATTCCTCAGCTCATGATAGTTACGCTAGGCTTGACTAGTTTCTAGTCTCTGGGTCTCTATGGAATGTGATAACCGACTCGGCGTTGCATGCCATCACAATATCAGACCACGCCCCTATTACTTTAGCTATAGATTGCTCCGTCGCAACATCAGGCTCTAAATTCTGGAGGTACCCTACCTATCTGGCAAATTCAGAAGACTTTACATCTTTCCTAGCAATAACATGGGCCAACTTTGCTGACGATAATCTAGAACACACTGTAGATCCTCCTTTGTTTTGGGCGACGGCAAAGACAGTCTTGAGAGGGCACATCATGAACTTCCTGCCAGCGAAGCGCAAGGAAGCTCAACATAAATTTTGGAAACTACATTCCGCTTTGCTGTCAGCCCAACGGGAACATGCTGCTTGCCCCTCGCCTGTCACTGCTCAAACATGCAGAGAACTTAAGGACAAAATGGACGCCTTTGTTCAGGGACAGACGGGATGGCTGGTACGCCTAACACAGAATAAATATTATAGAGGGGCAAACAAATCGAGCCACCTACTGGCGCAACTTATTAAGTTGAATACAAGACACAAACCCGTTATGGCACTGAGACACCCCAATACCAATAGAACACACACTGACGCGTTTGACATAGCTGATATTTTTTTGCGACTATTATGAAAACTTATATAGTGCGCAACCGACTGATATGAGGAAAATTATAGCCTTCATAAAAAATAACCCCTTGCCAGGATTAACACCTGAACAAAAAGAACTTTTGGAGAGTCCCATCTTAGAGAAAGAGGTTAGGGTGGCCATTACCTCCTCATCTACGCGCAAGACCCCTGGGCCGGATGGTTTTAGCAACGAATTCAACAAAATCCTACTGGGCCAAATTACCCCGACCCTGACCTCGTTGTACAATGAGGTATATCAGAACCAAAAGTCAATGAACCTATTCTTAGAATCCGAAACCATTCTTGTACCAAAACCAGGAAAAGACCCAGCCCTTACGCAAAATTATAGGTCCATCACTTTATTAAATAGTGACTATAAGTTCTTTACAAAAATACTCACATCTCGTATGCAGGCTTTTCTTCCTTCTATTGTTCACCCAGCCCAGCGAGGATTCATAAAGGGCAAACAAGCATCAAAATACGTCAGGTCAGCCATAGCGGCCACGGTGGAAGCGCAAACATCGTCCACAGTACCCATAATGTTACTCAGTCCCGACGCTGAAAATGCGTTCGATACAATTTCATGGCCTTTTCTAGCGAGCACGCTGGAGAATAGGGGATTTCGGAGCACTTTCCTACACTTTCTCAACTACATTCAAGAGGGCTCTCATAGCTCCCTCAAAGTAAATGGGAAGACAACCCAGGAGATTGACATATTTCGGGGGATGCGACAGGGGTGCCCACTCTCGCCTCTCCTGTTAAATTTGGCTTTAGATCCATTTCTATATTACCTACTCCCCCCGCAGTCCTTTGCAGTTGCCCCGAGAGTCCCAGAGTTATTGGACCTTGCGGCATTCACAGACAACCTCTTGCTTATTATCCAAAACCCTCATCTCGCTTTGTCAGAAATTATTCGGGTGCTGGAGGAGGTGGGAACTTTGGTGGGTTACGTGATTAATCTGGATAAGACACAAGCTCTAATGTTGAAGGGACCTTCCAGACCGACCTGGGCCTCCCACCTCCCATTTAAATGTTGTGCCTCATCAATAGACTACATGGGGGTGAGAATTCCTAAACACCCGGCCCAGATCTATAGATATAACATTACATCCTATATAGAGTCATTGGGTCACGTCCTTACATCTTGGAGGTCCCTACCTTGTCTTATGTAGGAAGAGGAAACTTGTATAAACTGGCGGAATTCCCTAAACTCTTATATATCTTACACACTCTCCCGATCTATATTAGACCTAAGGATGTAAACATCATCAATGGTCTGGTGCGCAAATTTATATGGAATGGGAAGAGACCCCAGATTCCAATGGTTATCCTGCAACAGCCTAAATCTAATGGGGGCCTTAATCTTAAGAAGACATGCTCGCTCACTCATTCAATCGCTCAGATACGTAGCTTTTAAACCTTTTTTCCCAAAGCTGTCTGGCTGTGCTGCAACCTCTCTTCCAGGAGCGGGGATTCACAATATATATTACTTGATAGATACAAAAAACAGGGCAATGATTCCACTAGAGGAGTTGAGGGCAAAATACTTGAATGCTAATGTATCTTTCTTCGCATACTTAAGTGCCAAGAGTTATACATCTAAAATCATACCACTGCTTGGAGAAAGCGATTGGAATCCTGGGATTTGGAGGTGTATGACTTATGGCACTTCTAACAGAGTTTTCACTTCATATCAATATAATTTTATCCATGCCCCAATTAATTTCAGCTCCTAAAATATGGCTATTGCCAAATGGACACGGGATGACCCTAGCTTAAACGTTTCTACCCTACTAACAGCCTTTCGGAAAAACAGGAGGTTTTTGCCATCCAGTAGTTACTTAGAAATGACTTTGCAGCTATACCATAAAGCATATATATCACACCCATAAAGGGGGCACAGGATGGGCATTTTTGACGGAGATAATTGTTTCAGATGCAGGGCAGCAGGGGCCGACCTATACCACTGCCTGTGGGGGTGCCCGGCCATCCAGAAATTTTGGAAAGAAATAGCCAGTTTCACAACCGAACACTTAACAAACTATGTCCCTTTTAACTCCGCCTGGGCAATATTTGGACATATTGATAGGGAGGTGACCCGGTGTACACCAGGCAGCAGGAAACTGTTGCAAATAATATCCCAGGCAGGAGTGAAGGCAATTTTACAGACATGGATAAACCCAGCCCCTTCCCACTTCAAATTATTTTTGGAGAAACTTTCATTCATCATGAAAATGGATTGGGTGGAAACATTGTTAAAAAGAGACGCACACGGGTAGATTTTTCGAGACATGGGACAGCTTTATTGCCATTTTATCCCAGAGAGTCCAACAGACGATTAGGGAATGTTTCGCACTAACGTCATGATATCTGGGACATGTCTTGGTGGGTGACGCTCCTATATAAGCGATGGAGGTGACAGGGGTTGGAGGTCCTGGGGGTCCGGAGTGCCGTCCGTCTGCCGATAACCTTGACTGCCTTACGTGAGCGACAAGTTACATGGTTTACAGGTTACAGCGATACCTGTTTCATTGTGGATTGCTCTCATTATTCTGTGTAACAAATACCAAATTTTAACATATCATTTCAATATATGGCCTCAAGGACATGTGTAAGTGTCAGTTGGTACAGCGTTCCTTAAGCAGTCTGTACGTCAGTACGTAAAAGGTCTTAATGCATGTCCGGACCACATCTTCAACATTTATGTGGGTATCGAAAGCAAGGTAATCTTATTTCTATGCAGTCCACGTGACACGTATTGTAGTATTTTTCTTTGGTTATGTTAAGAAGGAAAAATAGAAAATGAAGAAGAGACATTAATGTTCAGCCAGACAGTTATCAATGGGATAATGTAACGGTCTGGTAGTGGATCCGTTGGACCACCACAAGCGATGGTGGAAGCCCACGCAAGGGAGCCACCCCGGGACAAGGGTCGCAGGGGCATCCGTGACAGATAGATTCCATAATACATTGCTGTAATACTCTACATGTTTGAAATTGTAACAACTTGATGTGTTACACGTCTATGTACGTATAATTATTCTGATGTTTTAGTTGACATATTGATGTCTAATAAAAATATTTAACATAATGGGGTGGATGTTATCGTTGACGATCTGTGCACAGTCTGGGCCTAAGTTCAGAAGAACTTGGCTAATGCTCAGAACATCCAGAAGGAAAAGAGTGATAAGAGACGTCTTTGTTCTGGAAGATTTAACGTTGGGGATAAGGTCCACCCGGTATCTTCCTTTAAATGTCCCCTCTAGTAAGCTTGCGCCGTGATTTGAGGGTCCTTATGTCATTCTAGAGGTAATAAATCCAGTGGCCTACCATCTCAAGTTACCCTCTGGTTTCCGCGTACATAACCATTCCATTCTTCACTCCTGAAAAGGTACACTCCATCTCCGATTCTAAACCCCCTCCTCCAGTTAGAGTTAAGGGGGAGTTAGAGTATGAGGTCGCTCGAATTGTTGACTCTCGCAGAGTTCAAAGGTCGTTGCAGTACCTAGTCTACTGGAAGGGATATGGTCCTGAGGAGAGGTCATGGGTTCCTGCTAGGTCCATACATGCGGAATCCCTTATCAAGGAATTCCACGACGCTCACCCAGAGAAACCCAAACCGGGTGAGAGTCCGGTGGCCCCTACTACAGGGGGGGGGATTAAAAGGGTCTGTTCACCTGGGCAGCCTCCTGCTTGTGTTGTGCAAAGCCCTGCAAGGGTTAATCTGTCTGTCCTGGGTCCACACCCTGGGAGAGGCTCTGCTCCTGAGCTCAGGAGTGACAGCTCTACAGCCTCTCCCAAACAGAGGGTGTGTCACTCAGGCCAATAGGAGGGCTCAGACACCGCACCAAACAGCTGCAGGGGCAATGTCCGGTCACACTATTTAAACCTCCTCAATTCCTTCAGGCCTTGCCTGTGACCTATCCATTTGTGCTTTCCCTGTGATTCCAGTTTGTTCGTTTGTTCCTGATTACCTGACCTCGGCTTGTTCTCGACCTTGATTTGTCTCCCGATTTGGTGCTGCGTTCCCGACCGTGTTTTGACCCTTGGCTTGTCTCTGGTTATTCTTTTGTCTTCTGATTCTTAGCCTGACGTACCCATACTGTTGCTGACCGGACAGCTCGACCTTGCTTTCTCCTGACGGCCCTACACTTAGTAACGTAGGGTCTGCCGCCCAGTTGGGGTCTGCCATCTAGGGCAGCACGCCGTGTAGGCAGGGACAGTGGGCTAGGTTGCAGTCAGGGCCCACTGCAACTCCTCTGACTTACCCTGCAGTATACGTGACAT
The DNA here is from genome assembly GCA_025379985.1 of Phyllomedusa bahiana. NCBI lineage: Eukaryota > Metazoa > Chordata > Amphibia > Anura > Hylidae > Phyllomedusa > Phyllomedusa bahiana. Next base: position 35,510 of record JAODAL010002893.1, read on the forward strand.
GTTAGTTATACTCTGTGGGTTGATATAATTATGGAGATATCTAAGTTATATAGTTTTTTTTATGTTGTAGCACTTTTTTTTTTATCAAAAAAAGCATAATTGTGTAAAACAATATTTATGCAATGCTATCTTTTGATAGTCATAAATTAATTTTTCCATATACAGAGCTGAATGGAAAGAATTGATGTTTTCATTGGGGTTTATATGACTTTTTGAATGCTTTTATTACATTTTATTTGCTGCAGGATGAACAAAATTCTGTCAGTTTTTTTGTTTTGTTTCTTTACAGCATGCATCGTGCGGGTTAAATAACGTGACCGATTAAAAGGCTAGGTCGTTATGCACATGGCGATACAAAATATGCATACTTTATGTATTTTTTTACTTGTTTCCGCAGGGGACTTGAATTAGTGATCTGTAGATCACTGTTAGGGTATGTTCACATGCCGTAATTGTGGAGCGCATTTCCCCGTGTATTTGCACTTCAATAAGCCCAAAATGCGCCCCACAATTACGGTAATTCACAGCTCTCAATTACTATGAATTACGTCCGTCTGCCATGGTGGACAATGCGCGCATATTGAATGCCGTGAGACAGAAGTGACATGTCATTTCTTCGCGGCGCTGGCGCGCCGCTGATAATGAGCGTGTTGCGGCGCGTGCAGTATGCACCACAATACGCCATGTGAACATACCCTTACAATACACTGCAGTATATAGTTGTATTGTACAGCTATGTATTGTTAGCTGTCAATCACCCAGCGTAGTGACGTCACACACAACCGTTGTTAGCACCCTCCGTCTGTCTTTCCCTAAGCTGCGGGCTCTGCTTGTGAGTCCCCACAATTTTCTGGACATACCTTTAAATCTATTTGTACAAACAACTTCCCGCACAAGACGCGTATGTCCAATGTCGGGAATGGGATAAAATGGATAACAATGGCTGCAATTGGTCGGCCGGGTATCACCACCACCAACCACCCCCTAAATGTGTCAGTGGTGATTGGTTCTGTTTAGCCAAGAACTAATCACCACCAATCACTGTGCATACAGGCACATCAAATGTCGGGAAGGGATTAAGTCTGAAATGCATGGACATCACCAAATGTCAATTTCCACCCATGTAAATATTTACTGGCCATTCTTTTCTTTAGTGTTACCAGTGGTTTGCATCTTGAGATAAACCCTCTGTATATAAAATTCATGAAAGTGTTTCATGATTGAACTTTTACAATGATGCTGCCTACTTTCTTGAAAATGTATTTGCTAAAGGTGCTGAATGGGTTGTCCTTTGCCAACCCATGAAACCATATACTTAAGTTGTCTTCCATACTCTTCCAGGCCTTTAATGTTTTCAAGTTGGTCACTGCTTTCCTTACTTTTAAGAATGTACCTGTCACGGCACCTCCCGCTCCTCGGCCCGCGGGCGCACCCGTGATCCCCTCCCCGGGTGCCCACCGGGGTCGGGTGCCGCCGCTGGCCGCGGGACGAGCCGGGGGTCTGCAACTGCCAGGGACTCACCTAACCTCGCTCCTGTGCCGTCCGCGTCCTCTGCCGGCCGAGGCGCGCGTGCCTGTGTCCTAAGGCGCGCGCTCGTTCTCGAGGATTTAAAGGGCCAGCGCCCCGTTAATTGGCTAATGGCCAGGCGCTTCCCCTACTTAAGGTACGTCCCACTAACACTCCTTGCTGGATCTATGTTGCCTCGTGCCTTAGCTAAAGCGTTCCCAAAGTGTATTCTCGCCTTTCCGTGTACCAGACCTCTTGCTACGTTACTCGACTCCGAACCTCTGCCGCCTGCCCCGACCTTCCTGCCTGTCCACGACCTCGAACCATTGCCGCCTGTCCTGACCTTCTGCCTGCCCACAACTACGATTCTCGGACTACGATTCGGTACCACGCTGCACCTCGGCTGCCACCGCAAGCAAGTCACGTCAGGGGGGACGACCTGGTAGCCTCACGCCGCAGCAAGTCCATCCCGCTTTGTGGCGGGCTCTGGTGAAAACCGGGGGCTACTTAGATTCCGTTCCCTGGCGTGACTTAACTACCATGGCTTGCGGTGGTCCAGCGGATCCACTACCCAGCCCTTACAGTACCAAATTTGGCAACTACAAAAATTTGTTGCCATCTCTGATATTTTTTTCTTTTCTAGTAATAGCATACTTCACTTGACACCTTCTTGAACTATGTAATCAGAGTTACTAAATGCACATTAAACACTTGGAATTAACCTTCAATCTTCTTCATTTGCAACACAATAATGTAAGAACATGTCAAACTGGATTATGAAAATGCTTATCAGTCAACTGTCGTATTACTTTAAAGTCTGTAAAAATAGAAGGGCTATATAAATAAATGATTAAATCCTAAACCGACTTTTTGTGCTAGTGCTTGTATAGCCATTATATTTAAACCAATTAGAATTATACCTTTTTTAGATGCAAAAGAAAAATCTAAATTCTTACCTCTGCTTTGTACTGTTTTACACTTAAAATCATATTCATCTTGCAAGTCTTCTAAGTTCTTTACATCTTGTTCTACCTCCTAAGAGATAAAAAAAATACATTTTACATGGCCATAATTATAAACAGAAAATAAGATTTTTGACGCCAATAAAACCTCTGATATTTTTCTACTAATGAGCCCAGACAGTAGAGAACAACAGAAAAAAAAAAAAAACAGAAATACAGTAAGGGCATGTCCCCACTGCACGGGTTTTCGGCTGTTTTTTCAGCCGGTTTGCGGTTTTTCAGACCGCCTAAAAAACCGGCCGAAAATGAGCACAATTGTGCTCTATGGAAAACCCGTGCAACAGTCCCCACTGCACGGGTTTTCCGCCCGGCGGTTTTGTCACCGGCGGACCGGGGACAAAACATTGAACATGCAGAATCTTCCGTCCGGTTTCCGGACGGAACATGTGCATCTCAATGGGAGGGGGGAGGGCTGCTCTCCGCTCATCGCGGAGAAAAGCTGTCCCACCCGCGGCCGTGGGGGCGGCCGCAAAACCGGAGAAATACCGACCGGCAAGCCGGCCGGTATTTGTCCACTGCCGTGTAAACGGCCCCTAAGTCTAAAAAAAGAATTCTAAACAGCTAATAAACTAAAATAAAATGTTGGTTCAATTTATGATGTAGGTATCTGACATCAGGAGACACGCATTTCAAATAAATAAGAGCCCGTTAACATGCACACACTGTATTGCATTGTACTGTGGAAAACTAAACATTATATAGTACTGTGTTTCCCCGAAAATAAGACCTAGTGCAATTTTTTCAAGCATAGAAATATAAGGCCTCACCTGAAAATAAGACCTAGCGGCAGTCATTGCTACAAGAGTGTCTATCACCAGGGCATCCATCACAAATTTCAGGGCTCCATACAGCTGAAGCGTCCCCCCCTCGTCAATCCCACACCCTCACCCCAGAAAAAAAATGCATTAGTTTTGGATTTAGTTTTTGTTGGATTTTACAGTTTAATAAATATTGTGCGGGTCAGTACATATACAACGGCCAGCAAACAGTATACCCAGACCAATATTGCAAATAATATACTAAGACCAAATAATACTGCCACATATCACTATCATAACAATACCACCATTCTGTTACTGAATACACAATATTCATTACATTAAGACTGATATAACTGCCAAATAGTGACCATATAGGGGTAGATATAGGAGGTGCTCCACACACAGTGCAGTTACATTTACAGACTTACAGGTGACGTCACGTCTGACGAGTCGTCTATGGTTCCTTTTCTTTTCCATTCGGTCTAGACCGCAATGATGATTTCTCCTGGTCTCTACACGGCAGGGGTATGAGAAGGGACACAGATGGAGTCCCACACAGAAAGGAGGAGGGGGAACATAAATGGGGCCGCACAGAGCTGGGGGAATAACTTGAGTGGGGCCCGGAGGGGGGTGCTGGGGCGGATCCTTCGGAGGCGGGGAGGGGATAAGGGGGGGGATCTTCAGAGTGGCCCCACACAGCTGGGGCCGGGGGGACAATGGGGCCTTCACAGCTGAGGCCCAGGATGGAGGCTTCAGAGAGGCCCCACACAGCTGGGGCCCGGGGGGGAGGGGTTTAGGGGGAGATTCAATGGGGCCCCACACATCTCAGAGGCCAGAATCACAGAGTGTGAGGGGGGGCCGCGCTCCAATTCACAGGAGCGCTCAGTACATTAACAGAGCTGCAGCAGCCAGCAACATCGCACTTCAAGTTCTCCTGCGCAGCCTGTGATCGGAGTCGGCCCCTCATCTCTCTCTCTGCCTGCCAGCAGGATGCCTGGCACTGTAAATCACCGAAGCCCCGCCCACAGGCAGAGAGGAAGGGCCGACTCCGATCACAGGCTGTGCAGGAGAACTTGAAGTAAGTGAGACGCTGCTGCAGCTATGTTAATGTATTGAGCGCTCCTGTGAATCGGAGCGCCCCCCCCCCTCTCCACACACACACACACACACGTGGTCTGCAGTGCCGCCCGAGCCCGTGTCCAGGCTGACAAGTTTGTGAAACTAGAGGATCTGCTTGCAGCGGGCCTCCTTGTTTCACCGGGCCCCGTACCCCTGTACTGCCTTTATGGCGGCCCTGCCTCTCACCTCCATACATACACACAAAAATTTATAGTAGATTAAATTATAAGACTTTTCTCAAATACATGTCATTAGCAATGCAGAGGGTTTACCTCGGTATTACATGGAAACCGGTTTTACTTTTACTCAGGAGATCCTACAGAAGTCTGTGGAGGAAACCAACTGTGCAGGGGGAGCTGAAGGCATAGCTGATTGTACAGAGTCATCTGAATCTCTCGCTACATACACTGCAGGCACAGCACACTGAGTAGATAGTGTGACTAAGGTTACCTGTTGCTTCAGCCTCCTCCTCCATAGCACACAGGCATCCATATTTCACAGCTGCTGGTGTGCACATGATATAGACTTACAGGCTCCCCCCTGCACAGTGGACTCTCCCAGCTCAGAAGCAGTCAACTGTCAACACAGTGAATAATCCATGGAGCTGTCATGTGCTGACTCAGCGCTGTCTTAAAGGGCCAGCACTTTTTTAAAAAACTGAATTACAGGTGAAATGCTTTGATTTTCCGAAGGAAGCATATTTGAGAAAGTGTTTGTGTAGTGTTTTGTTTTGCCTTTTAGCCCACTACTCAGCATCTGCATATCACAAGGCATTATGGGAAAGGAGCTGGAAAGCTCACTGCGCCCTCTATAGGTTGTAACAAATCCTCAATTTACTTCTGATTCACTGAATCTTTGAGAAGCAAAAAGGAATAATTGTCAAGCCAATATTGCTCACTACACACCTTAACTGGTGCTCTCCATAAGGAGAGATGTTCCCTTCCTCATACCCACTCATTGCCTCCCACCAGTCAAGCCAATATCGCTCTGCTCTACACTGATGAGGGGCAAAACCCCGAAACGCGTATGTAGATGAGCAATATTGGCTTGACAATTATTCCTTTTTGCTTCTCAAAGATTCAGTGAATCAGAAGTAAATTGAGGATTTGTTACAACCTATAGGGGGCACAGTGAGCTTTCCAGCTCCTTTCCCCATAATGCCTTGTGATATGCAGATGCTGGAGTAGTGGGCTAAAAGGCAAAACAAAACACTACACACCTTAACTGGTGCTCTCCATAAGGAGAGATGTTCCCCTCCTCATACCCACTCATTGCTCCACCAGTCAAGCCAATATCGCTCTGCTCTACACTGATGAGGGCAAAACCCCGAAACGCGTATGTAGATGAGCAATATTGGCTTGACAATTATTCCTTTTTGCTTCTCAAAGATTCAGTGAATCAGAAGTAAATTGAGGATTTGTTACAACCTATAGGGGGCGCAGTGAGTTTTCCCAGCTCCTTTCCCATAATGCCTTGTGATATGCAGATGCTGAGTAGTCGCTAAAAGGCAAAACAAAACACTACACACCTTAACTGGTGCTCTCCATAAGGAGAGATGTTCCCCTCCTCATACCCACTCATTGCCTCCCACCAGTCAAGCCAATATCGCTCTGCTCTACACTGATGAGGGGCAAAACCCCAAAACGCGTATGTAGATGAGCAATATTGGCTTGACAATTATTCCTTTTTGCTTCTCAAAGATTCAGTGAATCAGAAGTAAATTGAGGATTTGTTACAACCTATAGAGGGCGCAGTGAGCTTTCCAGCTCCTTTCCCATAATGCCTTGTGATATGCAGATGCTGAGTAGTGGGCTAAAAGGCAAAACAAAACACTACACACCTTAACGGGTGCTCTCCATAAGGAGAGATGTTTCCCTCCTCATACCCACTCATTGCCTCCCACCAGTCAAGCCAATATCGCTCTGCTCTACACTGATGAGGGGCAAAAACGCGAAACGCGTATGTAGATGAGCAATATTGGCTTGACAATTATTCCTTTTTGCTTCTCAAAGATTCAGTGAATCAGAAGTAAATTGAGGATTTGTTACAACCTATAGAGGGCGCAGTGAGCTTTCCAGCTCCTTTCCCATAACGCCTTGTGATATGCAGATGCTGAGTAGTGGGCTAAAAGGCAAAACAAAACACTACACACCTTAACTGGTGCTCTCCATAAGGAGAGATGTTCCCCTCCTCATGACTGTTTGAATAAATGTTGCTTTTTGTTCAAAAATCTCAGGAACGGAAAATGTACCATATTACCACATGGAAATAGAGTCACAAGAAATTCTTGATGGAATTCAGAGTTTGGCTGGTTATGCTGATGTTTGTGATGACAGGACTGTACTGTAACATTAATCAATTATGATTTTTATTGGTTCAACAATAAATGTGAATTCTTGTTCATGGAAAAATAAGACATCCCGGGGGGTCGTGGCCTGGCATGCTGGCTGGAAGACGTGTCCTGTGAGAGCTCCGTTAGGGCCTGAGCCTTAAAGTCTGGCACCAGCCTTCAAATGGGTCCCAGGAGAGCCAAGAAGGGGTCCATAATTGCCCCTGACACTCCAGGTCCGGGAGTGCCGATCCGGAACTTTTTTGAGCCGCCTCTGGCTCTGCAGGTAGCTCCTACTTCTACACCTTCCTCAACTGAGCGGGCGCCATCTTCCCCTCCGGACCACAGTGTTTCCGCAGCGGCGCGTGTGTGCGGCTTAGAAGAGGAGGAGGCAGCTGAATCTCCGGGAGCGCGGACGTGGGGCCGAGCATCACAAGCTCCGGTGAGTTGTGCCGATCCCTGTGCCCCTGCCCGACAGCAGAGGCTCCAGCTGCATCGCGGGGACTCCGGAAGATGATCTCGGTGCCATCCTCACCATCCGGCCCAGGTGCTCTCTGCACATCGGCAGACCGCAGCCCAGCCGTGGTAGACCCGGGAGTGCTTCAGAGGCGCCGACAGCTGCCGTCACCGCCCGTGATAGGCGCTCACCCGATACGCTACAGCCCGGGTGCACGGAGCCCAGCGGAGGAAGAGCAGCAGAGGCAGCAGGCTTTCATAAGGTTGGAGAGGGGGCGACCATGACAGCTGTGGGGTCGCTGATGGGACAGCACTCTGCACCTATATCACAGCAGAGTGGGCCTGAGGAAAGCATGCTTCCCCTAGAAAAGGGGATTTTGCCCCACCGCATCAACCTGGGGGCTGGCTCTGCAGCAAAGGGAGCAGGAGAGTTCAGGGCCATACCACAGGAGCCTCTCTGCTCTGCATCCAGACGGCCTACAGAAACTCCCTCTGAGGTACTGCAGCTGGCCCAGGAGGACTCCTCTGGTTCATGGCTGTCCCCAGGGGATCCTCAGAGACACACACAGGAGTCAGTCCCAGACCCCCTTCAGGCATTAGCTGAGGGAAGTGACTGCCTTGATCCCTGTGGTTTGCATATTACGTCCCCAGACAGCCCTCAGCTATTCTCAGATGGGCACAATCTCAATATGCCGAAAGGCCCCTGACCCCTCAAGTTGATTCCACTGATGTGGTGCTATGTCAAACTAACCGAGGAGACTTTGCTGCGGCTCCTTCTGACATCACTACAGACAGAGCTTTAACAATCCTTAAAGGCCATCCAGAGCTTCAGGCGCTCTTGACACTTTTACCGACGAAACAGGACATGTCGGCTATGGCTGCTGATCTTAAGTGTGCATGGCAGCAGGACTTGGGTGCGGTTAAGGCCGATGTCTCCACCATCCAGGATAGAGTACAATCTCTGGAATCCTCACACTCTTTTGTACAAACATCTATTCTAGAGCTTCAAGCGGCGCTTAAGTCTCAACAAACCCTCCATAAACATCTGGTCGATCAATTGGAAGACCTGGAGAACAGGAACAGGAGGAACAATATAAGGATCAGGGGTCTCCCGGAATCTGTCAAACCACAGGATTTGATTTCGTCACTGAGAAACATGTTCAATATGCTCCTGGGTAAAGCTCCCGATACTCATATTGAAATAGATAGAGCGCATCGAGCCCTCCGCCCCATGAGCCAAGACGCCTCCAAACCACGAGATGTAATCTGTAGGCTTCATTACTATGCTGTAAAGGAGGAAATTATGAAGAAAGCGAGGCTTGCCCCTGCTATCCTCTATGAGGGCGCTAAATTAGCTGTGTTCCCTGATTTGTCAAGACGCACCCTGCGACTTAGGTCGGCGCTGAGGCCCCTTCTGTCTGTCCTGCAAGCAAGGGGGATACAGTATCGGTGGGGGTACCCCTTCGCGCTCCATGTCAGGACAGAGGACGGTATGGTGACATTTAAATCGCCAACGGACCTACCAGTCTTTCTCACGGCACTGAAATTACCCGCAGTTGCCTTGCCTGATTGTGACTCTGCTGCCTCCAATGTCCCGCCCCAACTACCCGCGGCTCGTGTTTCGTCCACTCCTCATTCAACTGGGATGTTTGGGACCCTGAGGGAGCAACGACTTCCAAGATCACAGAGGTTGGTCTCACGTATTGAAAGAGTGGATGGAGCCGCAAAGCGGAGTCTGCTACATAACACACAGTGACGGTTTATTGGATCCACTTGTGGCAGAAATTTTGCTGTGTGACCGCCTCCTCTTCAATTCAGCTGTTGTCAATTCTCTGGTTGCCCTGTGTGATAGCTACTTGAGCCGGGCGGGTGTTGGCAATGTGATCTATGTTTCTTGGCCCTTGGGACCTATGGGTCCTATTGCCTCCACACGTTCGGATCAATACCTGGGATTCTTGGAACATCGGTCATTTCTTATATATATTGTGCCATTCTTTGACGCATTTTCACTTGTTGATAAAGGTATGCATCATGTTAGGCCCTATAACTAGCTCTGTCATATTTTTCTAGTCGGATTTACTCTTATTTTTTTTTATTTTCTATCTCCTCTTCCTCCTTTCCGGCTTGTTCATATTACAGTTCAGACAGGATATTTCATCCCCCCCACTAGGTGAATTACGGACACTGTGTGTTCGTTTATAGCATAGGAAGAATCTGCAAAAATTTAGTTTATTTTGCTGGCCGGTTTTCTTCTCCTTTAGCTATTCGTTTTTTTTTCTCATACGCTTGCTATTTGTGCTTTCCTTGGTTTGTTACTTGGACGTGACCCTGTCTAGACCCTATTTTTACCCTTCTTTGTGATTAACGAGAAGTATTCAAAACATGACGACTATTAAAATCTCCTCCCTCAATGTTAAGGGGTTTAATATCCCAGAACGACGTTCCCAAATTTTATATAACATGCACAAGCAAAAAGCCCATATACTTTGTATCCAGGAGACTCACTTGTTAGTGGGTCATCTTGAATCTTTTCAAAACAAATATTTCCCCCTCTGGTGCTGCAGCAGCAACTCGTCCAGTAAAACTAAAGGTGTGGCCATCTTTTTCCATAAAAACCTCCCTGTCCAGATTGTGGACGTCAGACGGGATATCGATGCCCGATATGTCTTTGTTAATTGTGTCATAGGGGGGTCCACTTTCACCTTGGCAAACATTTATGCACCCAACCAGGGCCAGCTCACCTTTCTGTCTACAGTACTTGATGAACTAACTGAGTTTGCTCGAGGTAAAATTGTACTATGCGGAGACTTTAACCTAGCTCTGTGGCCGGATTTGGACACCTCCATGGCATAATAAACTAAATAGGAGTAGGAGGCTTCTAAGTGATATGCAGCTATGTAATGGGTGGAGACTCACACATCCAGATGTACGTCATTATACTTTCTTTTCACACCAACACGGAGGATATAGTCGGATAGACTATGTGCTCCTCCAACATGCCCTGCTGCCGGATGCTAAAAATGCGAGCATCGGTAACATCCTTTTTTCCGATCACGCCTCAGTATTCTGTGAGTTAATAATTCCACAACTCTCGCCTACACAATACAATTGCCGGCTTAATGAATCTTTGCTCAATGATCCCGTTTGTGTTGCTGATCTGTCCCAGACCATAAAACTTTTGTCAATATTCATGCCTCTGATCCCTCTTCTCCCCAAATAAAATGGGAATCATTAAAATGTGTGGTCAGGATCATTCTAATAAAGCATGGGGCTAGATTGAAGAGGGAAGCTGCTTACAAACTTAAATTTTTGTTAGCTAAACTCGCAGACCTTGAAAGCTTACATAAAACCACTTTGTCTGATTCTGATTTGCGAGATTTTCTGCTCACAAAGCGGGAAATACTACAATTATTGGACAGGAAGGCGGCCCGCTTTAAGCAAAAATGTGCAGGAAACTATTATGTCTGGAGCAATAAGCCGGGCAAAATATTGGCTATAGCCCTCCGAGACAAAAGAGCTGCCCTTTTTGTCCACGCGATCAAAACCGGGCAGGGTAACACAACATTTCTCACTCAGGGGATTCTCGAGGAATTCCATAAATACTACCAAGACTTGTACAACCTCCCTCCCCCTGCCTCTGTCGTGCTTGGCTTCTCTGACAGACTGGAGGTCTTTTTGAGAAAGGCGGCCTCGCCTGCGATTGACCCGGAACGTTTGGCAGTATTAGAAGCCCCGTTCTCTGTACAGGAACTGGAGCGGGCCATCTCCTTCCTGCCGCCCGGAAAAAGCCCAGGGCCAGACAGCTTTATGGCCAAATTTTACAAGGTGTTTAAAGAGGAACTATCGAGCCCCCTCTTGTCTTCATTTAATTCGGTTTCCGATGCCCAGCCTTTTCCTCCCTCCTTTGTGCAGGCCCACATTACGGTAATTCCCAAACCGGGGAAAGACCCGCTATTGTGTTCTAGCTACAGGCCGATCTCGTTGCTGAACACGGATGCCAAACTATATGCAAAGCTTATCGCTTTACGACTTGATACCATTCTGGAAGATCTAATTCATATAGATCAGGTGGGCTTTGTGCCGAGAAAGCAGGCAAGGGACAATACATTGAAGACTTTTTCTCTTATCCATCTGGCGCAGAGGTCACAGAGCCCTCTTATGTTGCTGTCCCTCGACGCTGAAAAAGCGTTTGACAGGGTGGACTGGGATTTTCTGAGGTCCGCTCTGTCAAACGCAGGGATTGGCCCGGTTTTGCTGCAGAGAATTCTGGCACTGTACAGGAACCCATAAGCACAAATTAGAGTTAATGGAGTTCTGTACAAATCTTTTGACATCCACAACAGAACACGGCAGGGATGCCCGCTGTCCCCCATCTTGTATGTCATAGTGATGGAATTCTGATGCAGGCTATCAGGCCTGATGGGGAGATTACGGGTATGCAAGTTGGAGACAAACAATATAAATGTGCAGCTTTCGCTGATGATCTTTTGCTATATGTCACGCAACCAGAGACATCCTTGCCTGCCCTGATGAAGCTGCTGGATGGATTTGGTCAGCTGAGTAACTTCAAGGTGAATTGGTCCAAAAGCGTGGCTTTAAATGTCACCATAAACCCAGACTTAGTGAAAAGGTTGCAGGATAGGTTCGCATTCAAATGGGCAGCTGACCACTTCACATACTTAGGGGTATGGATTCCTAGAGACCAAAATAGGGTATTCGAGCTGAATTTTGCTAACCTCATTCAAAATGTTAAGAAAGACCTAGTCAAATGGGATCGGAAGGACTTTTCCTGGACTGGTCGCATTAATGTCCTCAAAATGAATGTCCTTCCCAGGTTCCTATACTTATTTCAGACACTGCCAGTGAGTCTTCCTGCTACCTTCTTCAAGGACCTTAATAAGTGTCTGGGGAAGATTGTTTGGGGTAATGCGAGACCGAGGATTGCTAGGGACATTCTGATCAGGCATAAGGACGAAGGTGGGCTGGCCCTCCTGGATCTGAGGTTATATTATATAGCATCAATAGCCGCTAGAGTGTTAGACTGGTTTCACGCTAAGACCTTGAAATCGTGGGTGCAACTTGAGGATGCACAGCATAGTGGCCCTTTATCGACCTTGCCTTGGTTGCTGCCTTACCTTAAGAACTTTAAAATATCTGGCCTGCCCCTTGTCTCCCAAGTCACAATTTCAGCTTTTAAAAAATATGGGATACAATATAAGCTATATGCTCCCAATGGACCTCTAGTTCCCATTAAAGGCAACCCTGAATTACAAATAACCGCCCCTTGCTTGCTGTATCAAGATACCTACATGAAGAGACCCCTAGCAATTGGAGATTTCATAGCAAACACGTTTTTTAAGCCGTATAATGCCGGAGTGGCGATTCAAAATCAATCCCCAAACATTTGGCTGCAATATATGCAACTTAAACATTACTTTGATCCCAGCAGGCTCAAATTGGAGCTTGTTAGGAATCCCTCTAAATTTGAGACTTTGTGTACCCAGCAGTGTGCTGCACGGCATCTTATCTCTACCCTCTACGATATGCTCTTGGATGCCGTATCCCAGCGCAAGCCCATATTCCGGGAAAGTTGGGGGAAGGAACTAAATGTTGTAATTCAGGATGAGGATTGGACTAAGGCGTGCATACTGGCGCATAAGGCCTCAGTGTCCTGTAGAGTACAGGAACTTAACTATAAAATTCTCGATAGATGGTACAGAGTCCCAGCTTTTTTGCATTCTCTGTACCGGGGGTCCCAGCCACTTGTTGGAGATGCCAGAGCGAGATGGGCAATATGACCCATATCTGGTGGGGTTGTGATGAAATACAGACTTTCTGGAGCAAGGTTATCTTGATAATCGAAAAAATTACGGGTCCTTCTTCTCTCTATGCTCCCCATGCCTTTGCATACCTTGAAAGGTGGGCTAATACTCCTCTTACTGGTTGCGGCTCGGCTACTGATTCCTAGGAAATGGAGAATGACACAGATACCTTCCATCACTGAATGGTTTAAAGACATATTTCATGTCCAAAGAATGGAGGAACTAAGAGCTGAAAATGAGCAAACCCCTGACAAATTTTTGAGAGTATGGAGTGAGTGGATGACCTTTGTTGCATCATCTGACTATAAGTCTTTAACCTGAATCTCTATATCACACCTTTTGCCCTTTTTTTTTTTCTCTCTCCCCCTTCCCTTTGCCCGATTACCATAGCTTAGTCGTCTCAAGTAAGGGTCATGTCCAAAAATTTCTTATTAGATGGTCTATGATCATATGTTATTTGTTTATCCTCTTTTTCTTTATCAGCCATTACTTGTTATTTTTTTTTCTACAAACATTAACAGCAAGTTATTATATATGGGTTTGTATGTAACCTGTCCTCTCTCGTCAGGCTTCGCTTTTTACTTAATGTGAGCGTTGCGTCCCAAGAGAGATAGGATCCATTGAGCTGAAACCAATGTTATAGATATTTTCTCTACCTGTACATGTCTTATTGGATGACTTTTTTTTTTTTCGTTTCTCTTTAGATTGCTGTTTTGCTGCTGTACAAGAAAAGAGGATCATTGTTGTTATGTTTCCTTATGTTGAATTCTAAGTTCGACTTGTGTTCTGCTCTTTGTTCTTATACCATATTTCTCAATAAAGTTATTTGAAAAAGAAAAATAAGACATCCCCTGAAAATAAGACCTAATGCATCCTTAGGAGCAAAAATTAATATAAGACACTGTCTTATTTTCGGGGAAAGAGGATATATGCCACTGATTGGAGCTGGAACAGCCCCAACAATTTTCAAATTATTTAATAAGTAAAGCAAGAAAAAAATTTACTCATGTTAAAGTAAAATGTTATTGTTACAAAATAACATACTGTTGGAAATATGTTTTCTTTTGGCTTCTGGGGGGTGGGGGGGTGTGATGTCGTCATACTGGTCATAAATTTAATTCTTATCTGACACATCCAACTCTTTGCTGTCTCCAATTGCTTGGAGTTTAAGAAAAAGGACCCTTGACAGGAGCCCAAAATTTAATCCCCCTGGAGGCTCAGTGCAGCTAAGTGATCTGCGAGGCTACTTGAGGCCTGGGCAGTGGCCTTAACGCAGGCCTGGCTTGTGCTGGGCTGTACACAGAGAGCCCAGAGGTAAGGATCGCACCTGCTAGAGCTGGTACCTGCGGTCACGGGGAGAAATCGAGCAGGACCTCCTGCAGTACCACAGACTGTCGTCCAGTGGTGCTGTCAGAAACTTTTGCTTCTCCCTATCTGCATATCTCTGGCGCCATTTTGGTGGACGCTTGGAGCCTGGCAGGTGACAGGAAGGGTAGCTTCCTACTCTTCTACAAGTCGATGCACCTGAAGACCTCCTGAGACACCAGAGACACTTTTAGTGTGGTGGAGGAGGAGGGAGAGATGTGCTGCTTGGTGGATGCCGTATGAGTCTGCTGCTGGGCCTGCGAGAACCGCTAATGTGGGGAGGTGATTTCCCGCAAGACCACACCGGACTTACCGCAGTGAGTTATTTATGACGGGTGGACACCAATCTTGTGGAGAACACTTTGGCTGCAGGTGTGGTGGCCTTTAGGGTCTTCACAACATCAGCGCCCGCAATTTCTGCAGTTTCCCGCTTCTGGCCACGCGGCGGACGCCATCTTTCCGCTCTGGCACTGAACCTGCTGACCAGGCACAGTGAGAGTAGAGTGTACTGACTTCCCCTTCTGAGGGGCGCTACACCCACGCTGTAAATGCTTCTGTGCTGCAGACGTGAAGTGTAGTGACTTACCCAGGGCTTATTCTGCAGCAACATAGGCCTGACCAACTGAGTCCCGGACCGTTTTCCCGCTGTTTGCCCTGACATCGGCGCCATTTTGTGACAGTGATGCGGGGCCCAGTTTGCTGGCTGCACCGGGAGAGAACATAATGGCTCCCCTACCTATGGTGTGAGATGGAGTGCATAACAATCATTACGAGAAGTCCAAACATGATTCAGCTTGCCTCACTAACTTTAAGCTGTTGCGTGTATATTGGATGTACGAATCACCGTGAGCTTACACCGGTGTAATAGCATGTAATAGACATTCAGCATCCATCCAACAGCAAATACGTAGCTTTAAATAGGTGAAAGGCACCGCCAGCATTAAAACGTATGCATTTTATTTATATGTTTAAAAACTTGACAAATAGACCGATAACATATACCATAAAAACTACTACTTTAGATACAAGCGCCAGGTGTTTCAGGGAACAAGCTGCACAAAGATCGTCAGAGGAAATCTCCTGCTGCAATCCTCTAATAGAAATAAAAAGTGTATATATATATATATATATATATATATATATATATATATAAAAGACATCGCACTTGTTCGCTGTATAAGGTGCCAACTTAATCACAAGCAGTCCCCAAATAATCAAATTCCAAAAATATGCAACCCCATGCAAATAGTATAAAAACAGTGTAAAACACCACCTGTGAAAGTGCAACCACTTCCCCAGAGATTCTCACTGGATGCTCACATCAGCCAGGAACCCGCACTAATCCAGGTTTTCTGTCCACTTCAATCTTCAATTGGTGGATTTGTCAGAAATAAGATATAAAAACATACAAACAGTGTGTTGTGTTCACCGCTAATACGCTCCGGCCGGCAGCGTGCGGGATCCACACATACAGCCTGTGACAGACAGACTAGAGTGACGTCACTAAGGCTGTAGATAACGAAAGCCGAGCAGGCATACAAGACCTACGCGTTTCAGAGAATAACGATCTCCTTCATCAGGGTATAATGCCTGGCTTAGTCTGGGCCTTATTTCTGTTCCACACCCTGTTTGTTACAGATGATGTTACTTAAAAAACAATCAAGAATACATTTCCCTAACCTTTAATATATTCTACCTCATAAAACAAAATAATAAATACAATAAATAATGTTGCAATGCTAAACAACAATATGCACAGGATTAAAACAATCACTGGAATGCTGTCCCCATTTAAAATCCCAAGGGAAAAAAGGAAAAAGAGGGAAGATGGAAAGAAAGGAAAATTCTCAGATTTTTATTTATTTATTTATTTATTTATTTTAAACGAACAACCTTAAAACGCAAATAGTTCAATATCTGAATTCAAACCATTTGGTATTTGTGAATTCAAATTGAAAATCCACCTTGTTTCTGCTCTGGACATCTTACTTAATAGATCACCCTTTCGCCAGTCCAGTTTCACACTCTCGATGCCAAAAAAGACAGTATTTACTAATGAACTTTGATGTAGAACTTTAAAGTGTTTTGATAATGGGTGTCCCAGATAGCCTCTTCTTATATTGTATACATGCTCCCTCATGCGGGTGGCTAATGACCGTTTAGTTCTGCCCACATATTTTTCCGCATGGGCACTTTATAGCATATATTATGCCTTTTGATTGACAGGTTATGAAGTGTTTTATTTCAAACCTTTCCATTCCATTGGAGAATTCTACCATTTTGTTTTTACTACTCATATTACAGTTTTTACAAGCGTAACATTTTCCGCATGGAAAAAATCCTTTATGTACTTCATTCACTCTGCCATTCCCAAACTTATTAGAACGTATAGTGGGGGCTAACATGTTTCCCAAGTTACGAGCTCTTTTAAAAACTACTTTGGGAACATCTGGTAAATATTCCCCCACCAATTTATCCTGTTTCAGAAGATACAATGTTTTTTTATAATTCTTTTGAAAATATTGCTTTGATCATGATATTGAATCACAATCGGAAGACTAGTTACTTCCTCAGAAATTCCTATTTTTCCGGTATTCAGATTTTTCTTTTAAAAGTATATTTCTAGGAAATGTTTTTATTTAATTTTTGTTTTTTTCAACATTTTCCCCACAATATCCTCTAGCAATAAATTGCTTCGAAAGTCTGATGGATTCTTCCTCATAATGATGAACATTTGTACAATTTCTGCGTATCCGCAAGAATTGACTTTTGGGTATATTTGATAACCATCTAGTAAGATGGCAACTGGAGGATGGTATGAAACTGTTGGTGTCAGTTTTTTATGGTAACTTTTTGTCTGTAGAATTTCTTGTTCTATGAATATAGTAATATCCAAGAAGTTTATAGCGGTTCTACTTATTTCTGAATTGAATGTTAAAAAATATTCATTATTATTTATTTCTTCCAAAAACACATTTAATGATTCCAAAGATCCTGTCCAAATAAATAGAATATCGTCTATAAACCTTTTCCATAAGGCTATATCTTCTCTCAGTTGGCCCCCTGGAAATATTATCTTTTCCTCCCAACCACCTACATATAAATTGGCATAGCTAGGGGCAAATTTGGTCCCCAAAGCTGTGCCCCAAGTTTGCAAGAAATATTGTCCATCATATATGTAATAGTTGTGTTCCAATATAAAAGAGGCACATTCTACTATATAGTCTGTCTGTATATCATTAAAGATGTTACTTTTCATCAAAATATATTTCAAATTCTCACATCCCTTTAAATGTTGAATTGTTGTATAAAGAGAAGTGACATCTAATGTTACAAGTATATAGGTTTCTTTCCATTTTACTTTACTAATTTCATCTAAAATGTGAGTGGTATCTGTTAGATATGCGGGAAGCTTTTTTACTAAGGGTTGTAGTTGGATATCTTTGTATTCAGACATGTTGGCTGTCAAACATCCGATGCCCGAAATGATGGGTCTTCCTGATGGATTATCTTGGTTTTTATGAATTTTGGGGAGGTAATAAAATGCTGCTATCCTTGGAGTTTTATTCCATATATAATTAAATTCTCTTTTATTAAGAACTCCTAATTCATATCCTTTAATACACAGATTATTTAATGATTTCAAATAAACTTCTGTCGGATCTGATTTCAATTTTTGATATGTGCAGGTGTCCGACAGAATATGCTGAGCTTCCTTGTCATATGATGACTGGTCTAGTATCACAATGCCCCCACCCTTATCTGCTGGACGTATGATTATATGATTATTATCTTGTTGTGACCTAATTGGCTTCCCTTTCTTTCTTAGTTATATTTCTTCTTTGGTATTTATTAGATTTTTGAATTTTTGTAGTTATTTTTTGAATATCCATGATAATTAAATTTTGAAACGTATCAAAGGCTTCTGAATATTCATTCAAGGAGTTGAATTTTGATTTAGCTGTTAGAGTTATATGTTTATACTGATTCAAATTAATATTTACATTAGAATTTATGTTTGTAATAGAATTTGTCTTTATATTTTCTTTGTCCCAAATATCTTGTATTTCTTTTTTAATAAAGAATTTTTTTATAGCTAAATTTCGTAAAAAAAATTTTTATTCCTATATACGCATCAAAGCCATTAAAATGAGAGGAAGGAGCAAATTTTAGGCCTTTCTTTAACAATAGTTCTTCATATTTATTAAGTGTATATTTACTAAGGTTAAAGATTTTTTGATCGTCATTGCTGTCTGCTATCACATTATTTTCTTTTTTGTTATTTAACTTGTTCTTTTTGGAGATTTTACTTCCCCTTGTCCCTCTTTTTGTTTTCTTCCTACTCTGAAAAAATCCTGTTTTGTTTTTATTTTTATTTGTCGGCCCACATCATTTCCTAATTTTCCATTTTTCTTTTTATTATTACTGTCTCTCCTAGTTTCCTTTCTATTACCATTTATATTTTTCTTAACATTTTTGGAGGAACTTTTAGAATTAATACTGTGATTATTCCCAGTATTTTTATTTTTAGTTTTATTCATTATGGTTTTCTATTTATTTTCCCTAACATCATGTGGATACTCTGTAAATTCCTCTGATTCAGTAGTTGTCTCCATTTCTGGATTTTGATTGCACTCCAGAATTTCTTCTGGACTCTCATCAATTATCGATAATCCCTTCGAGTTATCTGAAATACTTTCCAGTCCTTGGTATCTGTTATGAATAGATATATCTATTTCTCGAATATCCTCTATTTTTGTATATGATATGCAATTATTTGTGTTTGCTTTACTTTCCTCCGTGATGTTTTTCCTTTGTTTATTATTAATCATTATTATAGGGGATAAGGGAATCCTATTTGATAAAGAGTCAGCTACACTGTCGACCCTCCTTTCAGGTAATTCTGATCTAATGGTTGAATTTGTATTTGTATCTTTATCAAATGTGCTCCCAAAACACTCATCTATGACTTCAAAGGCTGATAAATTTACCATATGTTCATCTATTGTATTATTAATGTCAAATGGAATATTGTCTCGTTGAAATTTTTTAGACTTCTTTTCTATGATATCTCGCTCTTTTTGCTTAATGCGTGTACAAATATTATTACATAGAGTGTCTATTTCTCTCTGGCCTTTAAATTGTTTGAGTTTTTCAAAAAGTTCTAATATGTCTTTGTTGATTTTAATAAGATTATTTTGCCTCTTATCAATAATAAACTGTACGGTTTGAATGGAAAAATTGTGAAACATCCTGTCCCATTCTTGGGCAGTTATGCTATCTCCAAAATCTCCAGCCATGGATTAAGCCAGGCATTACACCCTGATGAAGGAGATCGTTATTCTCTGAAACGCGTAGGTCTTGTATGCCTGCTCGGCTTTCGTTAGCTACAGCCTTAGTGACGTCACTCTAATCTGTCAACCTGTATGTGTGGATCCCGCACGCTGCCGGCCGGAGCGTATTAGCGGTGAACACACCACACTGTTTGTATGTTTTTATATATTATTTCTGACAAATCCACCAATTGAAGATTGAAGTGGACAGAAACCTGGATTAGTGCGAGGTTCCTGGCTGATGTGAGCATCCAGTAAGAATCTCTGGGGAAGTTTTTGCACTTTCACAGGTGTGTTTTACACTGTTTTATACTATTTGCATGGGGTTTGCATATTTTGGAATTTGATTATTTGGGGACTGCTTGTGATTAAGTTGGCACCTTATACAGCGAACAGAGCGCGATCGTCTTTTATATATATACACATATACTATACAAGCCTGTTTTTTCTGTTCTTGGTCTGGCTCAAGGCCATAAGGTAGTGGGGTGTTCGCTTCTTACAATCTAATAATCTTTGCCACTACATTATTATGCCACAACTAGTGAGTACATGGGGTGCTGTCTTTTCTATGATCCTGCGCTTCTGACTGTATGGAACTCATTTGAATTGCTCTTGCCTGCGCATGTGCATGTAGGGTTCCTACCACTTTACTTATAGCAAGATGTGAACTTTCATTAGAGGATACCTGAGTAGCTGACTACAAATTTTGTATATTACTCCGATAATACTGATAGTACAAATGTTGCAAAAACGACGTGAGTTAGCATGTCTTAATTTCTACCTCCGGTCATATCTTCATTCGCTCACTCTTTTTAGTTGTGGCGCCTCCTCCCGGATTAGTACCTCCTCTGGAGCACACTAATAGTCTGTCTTTCCCAAGGATAAAAGGGAGTATGGACAAATTTCTACAAAAATCTACCCCAAATAGAGGTACCCGTTCTTTTGTATCTACGTGCCCACACCAGAGAGATACGCCTAAACACTCCAGGAACCAATTAAAAAAGTCCCAACTGAAATCTAGTTTACTCCCAAAACCACCAAACATGGCGCCTGTATCACCACCTCGTGCAGCCACTGAGGTGGAGGCCCCTTCCAAATCCATCCCTAGACCCAAACCCAGATACTGGCGATACCTGGGCACAAACAGTTACCATAGCGCTAGACTTCTTCTGTCAGTTTTAGATGGATAATTTGATCTAATACAGTCCTCCATAAATGCGGCTCTTTCCCAAATCACTACAAGCTCCCAAAAAAACTGCAGACCTAGTATCTCGGGCCGTCTCACTAGAAGAAGATATCACAAGAATTGAAGGCACATCTGCAACCAACTATGTGTCCATTAAGGCCCTTCAGGCAAAACTTGAGGACCTCGAGCATAGAGGGAGACGCAATAACCTAAGATAATAAGGTAATGGAGAGGCATTTGTCAGACCCTCAATTATTAACACTAATGAAATGCCAAAAAAAATATTTAGTTTTACTCCTTACCACTGCAGTCAGTTTTGACCAGTTTATGTGAGAATACCTTTTTGATACTTTTACCTATCCATGTGATTCAGAGAACGTCTTCTCATGACACATTGGGCTTTAAGTTAGTGATAAATTTTGGTCGATGCAATCCTGTTTTATTTGTAAAAAATATCAAAATGCCACGAAAATTTAGAAAAATTTACAATTTTAACAGTTAAAAAACTTCTGCGTGTGAGACAGATAGTTTATCATAAGTCTTTTTATGCTCTTTATATGCTCTTCTGTGAAATTGTGCTAGTATGTCACTTATTTAGTTGATGCTTTTTTTTTAAAACTATTTTTATTGACATTCTTGCATGTAAAATACAATAGACAGTATTATGCATAAAATTGTCCTGCCATTTTCAATACAAGAATACTTTACATGTGAATTACCTTTGCATAACCTACTGATTTATAGAGACGCTGGGAAAATATTGTCAAAACACTTTAAAGGGGCTTTCTTGCTACAAAGATCATATATGTAATGATGGGGACAGTAAAAATAAGCACTTTTGCAATCGGTTTCTATTATCTAAATTATTTAGTACAGAAGCTATAAGCTGATCTGTCAGTGTTTTTTGCTAAATCTGAAGCCTGGGGGAGGGGGGGGGGGTCGGGCCACGCCCCTTTGCTGTGATTGGATTATGATATTTAGTTCAACCCTGGTCTGCACTCTTCCCTATGAGCTGTGTGAAAACGAATCTGAAAGTGGCTTTCTGTGCTAGCTGCTCTGTGTCTGTGTCTATGTTCTCATTGTCTTTCACTCTCTGAGCTGTGTAATAAAGGCTACCTGAGCTCCTCGCCCAGTGATAGCTCTGTGTGAAGGAGGTGGGCAATTACTGAGTCTCTAGTGATTAGATTCACTCTCCCCCCATATAACATAGCCTTATACAGTCTGTTCCCCCTCTACCTTCTGCCTGATAACAGAGAGGGGAACAGTTTGCATTTCTCACATTTGTTTCATTATTTCAGGCTGTTTGTATAACTGTAGCTTTACAACAATAGAGATGTCCTGGTTACAAGGATTGGTTGTGGAGGGAGGTGACAGCTCTGCAGGCATGAGCACTGACTATTGCAGGAGGTCTGCAGAGCTGTGACATCCTCTTCCTTCCACTGCTCACACACAATGATCATGTCACCACTCTTCAGTGAGTGAAGACACACCTACTGGGAAGAGAGACCCACCCCTGGATTTAAAGCTGTAAGCTAGTGAAAAAGCACAAGATGAATGCAAAAGCCTGTACTGAGAAAAACCCTTTAAATCTTTAAGTTTTTTTGTTTTTGTTTAATGGAATAATAAAATATTAAAACCATTTTATGACCTATATACACTCACCGGCCACTTTATTAGGTGCACCATGCTAGTAACGGGTTGGACCCCCTTTTGCCTTCAGAACTGCCTCAATTCTTCGTGGCATAGATTCCACAAGGTGTTGCAACGATGCTCAATTGGTACCAAGGGGCCCAAAGAGTGCCACGAAAATATTCCCCACACCATGACACCACCACCACCAGCCTGAACCGTTGATACAAGGCAGGATGGATCCATGCTTTCATGTTGTTGATGCCAAATTCTGACCCTACCATCCGAATGTCGCAGCAGAAATCGAGACTCATCAGACCAGGCAACGTTTTTCCAATCTTCTACTGTCCAATTTCGAGGAGCTTGGGCAAATTGGAGCCTCAGTTTCCTGTTCTTAGCTGAAAGGAGTGGCACCCGGTGTGGTCTTCTGCTGCTGTAGCCCATCTGCCTCAAAGTTCGCCGTACTGTGCGTTCAGAGATGCTCTTCTGCTACCTTGGTTGTAACGGGTGGCTATTTGAGTCACTGTTGCCTTTCTATCAGCTCGAACCAGTCTGCCCATTCTCCTTTGACCTCTGGCATCAACAAGGCATTTCTGCCCACAGGACTGCTGCTCACTGGATGTTTTTTCTTTTTCGGACCATTCTCTGTAAACCCTAGAGATGGTTGTGCGTGAAAATCCCAGGAGATCAGCAGTTTCTGAAATACTCAGACCAGCCCTTCTGGCACCAACAACCATGCCACGTTCAAAGGCACTCAAATCACCTTTCTTCCCCATACTGATGCTCGGTTTGAACTACAGGAGATTGTCTTGACCATGTCTACATGCCTAAATGCACTGAGTTGCCGCCATGTGATTGGCTGATTAGAAATTAAGTGTTAACGAGCAGTTGGACAGGTGTACCTAATAAAGTGGCCGGTGAGTGTATATAGCTATATCATTGTGCCTGGCACATTGTGAAAATGCTACCCAGCCCTTTACACTTTTGGTCACCTAATATAGTTTTAAAAAATATTTATAAAAAATATGCATTTAAAAAAATTCAAATGTAAGGCTTTGTATGAAATAAATGCAAAAAATTATGCTAGTGGCTATAAGCCCCACAACTCATTCCAAAAATAAAAGTTCAGGATGACGGTTTAGACAGGTTCAGACTTTTACAAAGTTATCAAAATAAGGCTAGGTGCATACACAATTTTTGGCCTCCATTTAATGTAAACACTAGACCATATGCATTTATTGGATGCTAATGACGGATGCCGAGTGGTGGCATCTGTCACCAATATGGTCCAATTGTAATAAAATACATAAAGAACCGTGTAGGTCCCTGACCTATTCTATACTTTTTTAAGGTATATAGATGTATACTGAACAAATGGAGGCCAAAAGGACACATCCCGTCCATCAATTTAATCCTATGGATACGTTTAGCGTATATGTCATATAAGCCAGCTTTCCCATAATAAACGTGGTGTGTATCTAGCCTTAAAGAGACAAAAAAATTCCAGTGAATGGTCTGATCAATTGCAGGAGATGATTAACAGACCAACTTGTTATCTTTTCATCCCTTTAGCAGAAAAACAAAAAAAAAAAAAATGACACTTGACCTATCATTTGATTGGTAAAGAAAGTGGAGGGGCGATGACCCAAAGAAAAAGCTAATTCCTGGATAACCCCCGGATCATATACAGGTGCAGGGCCGTCTTTTCCATTGGGCAAGGTAGGCAGTTGCCCGGGGGCCCCTTGAGCTTAGGGGGCCCACCTGGGCAGCCACTTACCCTGCCCAGTGAAAACAAAAGTTCGGGCTTTATTCTTTCACTGCTGGCCTGCCTGTGCTGTAAACAGTCATGCGCCGGCGGCCGGCAGTGAAAGCTAGCACCAGCAACCAGCGTAGCGAACGGCCTTGTGCGGCACTCGTACTGTGACGTCATCACATCTCGTATGCCGGGATGCGCAGCCTGGACCCGCCGCACAGGACACGATACTAGTTCCCACAGCCAGCTCCTCAGTGGGGGAACGGGGAAGGGGGAAGTATAGTTGTTTTTATTTTTTCTAATCAATCAGAGGGGCTACATGGGGCTGTATACATACAGGGGGCTATGCTCCTACATGGGGCTATATACCCACTTGGAGAAATTATTCCTACAGGGGGCTATATACCCACACGGGGGAGCAAATAGTCCTACAGGGGGCTGTATACATGCAGGGGGCATATACACATACAGGGAGCTGAATACATATAGGGGCGTATACATATACAGGGTGCTATATAATATAGGACCCTGTATATGTATACGCCCCTATATGTATTCAGCTCCCTGTATGAGTATATAGCCTATTTACACCAACAGGGGGTTGTATACACCTACAGGGACCATATATACCTAGAGGCAGCTGTATACATATAGGGGGCATATACACCTAAACAGTGCTGAATACACCTACAGAGGCCATATATACCTAAAGGGGACTGTATATCTAGAGGGGCCATATATATCTACAGGTGGCTGTATATCTACAGGGGGCTATACACCTAGAAGGGGCATATATGCCTACAGGGGGTGATATATAACTACAGTGGATGGTATACCTGCAGGAGACATATTCCTATAGGAGGCATATATACTTACATGGGACTGTATACCTATCTAGAGGGGCGGTATACCTATCTACAGGGGGCTGTATAACTACCTATTTACAGAGGGCTATATAGTTATAGGATGTTATATACCTATTTACAGGGGGCTGTACACCTACAAAATGTTGTATACTTACCTATCTATTTATGGGGCTGTATATTTGCCTACGGGGGGCATTTATACCTACCATCTACACGGGACTGTTATATTTACCTACAGGGGCTGTATACCTACAGGGTGTTATATACTTACCTATCTATTTAGAGGGGGCTGTAAACTTGCCTACAAGGGGTGTGTGGGGCATTTATACCTACCATCTACACGGGACTGTATACCTACCTATCTACCTGTAGGGGCATATATAGCCACCTAGCTACAGAGGGCATATATGCCTACCTATCTGCAGGAGACTATTATCCACAGGGGGCATATATAACTACCTACAGGGGATTACTATACCTACCTACAGTGGGCATATATACCTACCTACTTAATAGTGGGCAGCATTACTAACTACTTACTTAATGGGGGGCGGCCATACCAGAGGTAGGAAGTGGTAGGGAAGTGAGAAGTCAAAGATGTTTGTGTTGTAAATTCTGCAGGGACAAGTTGTGTGCGGGAGAAGTCGCCATGGTGTTCTCGGTCGGATGGAGAAAAGAAGAGAGAGGGAACAACTCATCACAGAAGAGAATGACTCATGACGTCTCCTGTGAGTCCCTGGATGTCAGGGGTTATCTTACCTACTGTGTTGAATCAGTGATGTTGTCAGGTGCAGCAGGTATGTATTGAAAACATTAAACTCTGTTGGTACCTTTTATATCCATTGATTACATCTAGAAACTGTCTATATACTATTTGCATAAACCATTCTCTATTTCTATTACCCTTGACCAGTTAATTCAGATATTATACGCTTGGAATGCATAGCTTTTGCAAGGAAACTACCTTCAAGATGTACGTGTTCTGAAAGATGCTGAAATAACGTATGGACTCATAATGGCTCACAAATATTAGCTTATACAGCAAAAGCAGACAAAGATGGCGCAGAAGTATATTTAAACCAACACCCAAGTCAGATGCATTTCACTGGACAAACAACTCCATTTAGGAAATGTGTTTTGCTGAGACTGTGCAATATTATGCAACGCATGGAGAAATGAAGGACTGATGTATATCACCATATATGAATATGTATTTGATTTCCTTATAAACTTGCTTCCCCAAAAGCTAATTAACCAATAATCAAACGACACATACTTACAACAATGTATACGTATCACATACTATAAAAGTCTGTACTTCCTGTTAATAAATCAGAACTGCTTTCCAGACAATTTTGTGTGGATGGTAATTCCTGGAGCGCCAACAAATATATATTAATTTGGAGGAGATAGCAATTAGCAAGAGTACAGATACAAAAAGGGTTAAAACTGTACTTTACAATGTATTCATTGCCATGAGATGTGACCTAAGCTGGTGTCTGACCACTCTGTGGTCTCTATATGGCGGTGTTGTGCGTTATATCTTTATGTTATGTTATTGATAATGTATATACTTATTACGGTACGTAGTTGTGTTGGTGGGGGGCCCAGGGCACAGCTTTGCCCAGGAGCCCATAATTCTGTAAAGAGGGCCCTGTACAGGTGGGGAGATTAGTGTTATGTTCTTTTTTCCAGCTCTGACTTTCAGTTTTTACATTAACAACCCTTCCGTTGCACAGACAATTGCTCCCAATTACAGTGAAGGAAATAATTATTTGATCCACTGCTGATTTTGTAAGTTTGCCCACTGAAAAAGACATGAACAGTCTATAAAAATTTTAAGGGTAGGTTAATTTTATCATAGAGAGACGGAATATTAAATATAACAGTCATAAAATCAGATTGTTTTAATTATATACATTTATTTTCATTTTTATTTAATTTGTATTTTATCCCCTAGGTATATGCTACAGAATGATACACCTGTTGGGGCTATATTAGGAAATGGAAGACATACAAAAAAGACTGTAAATCAACATATAATTGTAATTATAGACCAGTAAGTTTAACATCTGTTGTGGGAAAAATGTTTGAGGGGCTCATAAGGGACTATATACAGGAGTATGTTGACAAACACAATATTATTAGTGATTGCCAGCATGGATTTACTAAGGACAGAAGCTGTCAGACCAATCTGATTTCTTTTTATGAAGAGGTGAGTAGAAGTCTGGATAGCGGGGCAGCTGTGGATATTGTGTTTTTAGACTTTGCAAAGGCATTTGACACTGTCCCTCATAAGCGTTTGTTGGGTAAACTAGAATCCATTGGGTTAGAGATAACAGTGTGTAATTGGATCAAAAACTGGCTGCTGGATCGTACCCAGAGAGTGGTGGTAAATGACTCCTACTCTGAGTGGTCCCCGGTCGTGAGTGGTGTGCCGCAGGGCTCAGTATTGGGTCCTCTCTTATTTAATGTATTTATTAATGATATAGTAGAAGGGATCTCTTTTTTTGCAGATGACACCAAGCTATGCAGGGTAGTGCAATCTATGGAAGATGCTCATAAATTGCAAGCAGACCTGGACACACTGAGTGCTTGGGCATCCACTTGGCAAATGGGGTTCAATGTGGATAAATGTAAGGTTCTGCATCTGGGGAGAAATAATCTACAGGCATCATATGTCCTAGGGGGAGAAAAACTTGGAGAATCGCTTGTTGAGAAAGATCTGGGCGTTCTTGTAGATCATAGACTACAGAATAGCATGCAATGTCAATCAGCTGCCTCTAGAGCAAGTAAGATATTGGTGTGTATTAAAAGAGGTATGGACTCGCGGGACAAGGATGTAATTCTACCGCTGTACAAAGCATTGGTGCGTCCTCACTTAGAATATGCTGTTCAGTTCTGGGCCCCAGTTTATAGAAGAGATGTAATGGAGCTAGAGAGAGTACAAAGACGAGCAACCAAACTTATAAGGGGAATAGAGCATCTTAGTTATGAGGAGAGGTTAGTAGAATTGAACTTATTTAGTCTTGAGAAAAGACGGCTTCGGGGGGACATGATTAATTTATATAAATATATAAATGGTCCCTACAAAAAGTATGGGGAGAAATTATTTCAAGTGAGCCCCCTCAAAAGACAAGAGGACATTCCCTTCGACTAGAGAAAAAAGGATTCAATCTCCAGAGGAGAAGAGCGTTCTTCACTGTAAGAACTGTGAATCTGTGGAATAGCCTACCTGAGGAGCTGGTCACGGCAGGAACTGTAGAGAGTTTCAAGAAAGGCTTAGATACCTACCTGGAACTAAAGAATATTAATGCGTACGTAGCCATGTAAAATTCTGGATCCTGGCTGGTGGAGGCTCTGGGGTCAGAGATATGGTCTACACTGGAGCAGATTGGTTCATGCCTTGTGGGTCTCAAGGTAATTAACCAGTGGTGAGGCTGACATAATGTCCTTGTCTCTCTCCCTTCACCCATTTCCCCCACCCTTGGTTGAACTTGATGGACACGTGTCTTTTTTCAACCGTACTAACTATGTAACTATGTAACATCAATCTGGGGCACCATGCAAAATCTCACATAGTGGGGTATCCTTGATCATGAGGAAGGTGAGAGATCAGCCTAAAGCTACCTGGGGGGAGGGGGACTTGTTAATGATCTCAAGTCAGCTGGGACCATCGTTGCCAAAAAAACCATTGATAACAGTACGCCCTAATGGTTTAAAATCCTGCAGTGCCCGCAAGGTACCCCTGCTCAAGAAGGCACAAGTGCAGGCCCATATGAAGTTTGTTAATGAACACCTGGATGATTCTGTGAGTGATTGGGAAAAGGTGCTGTGGTCAGATAAGACAAAAATTGAGCTCTTTGGCATTAACTCAACTTGCCATGTTTGGAGGAAGAGAAATGCTGCCTATGACCCAAAGTACACCGTCCCCACTGTCAAGCATGGAGGTAGAAACATTATGTTTTGGGTGTGTTTCTCTGCTAAGGGCACAGAAATTTTTCACCACATCAATGTACCGTAAAAACCTGGAAACCTCTTTCCCTCTGCCAGGACATTAAAAATGGGTTGTGGCTGGGTCTTCCAGCAAGACAATGACCCAAAACATACAGCCAAGACAACAAAGGAGCGGCTCAAAAAGAAGCACATTAAGGTCATGGAGTGGCCTAGCCCCTCTCCAGATCTTAATTCCATGGAGAGAGTTGAAGCTCTGAGTTGTCAAGCGACAGCCTCAAAATCTTAATGACTTAGAGATGAGCTGAAAAGAGGAGTGGACCAAAATCCTTCCTGACATGTGCGCAAACCTCATCATCAACTACAAAAAACGTCTGACTGCTGTGCTTGCCAACAAGGGTTTTGACACTAAGCATTAAGTCTTGTTTACCAGAGGGATCAAATACTTATTTCTCACTGAAAAAGGCAAATAAATTTACAGTATATAATTTATACAATGTGATTTTCTGGATTTTATTTTGGATATTCTATCTCTCAATTTTAAAATTATCCTACCCTTAAATTGACTATTCATGGCTCACTTATGATTATTAAGCACACATTTATAAATAACTATTCCAAATGTAAAAATATACTTGCACCTGTGAGATCCTCGGCTTGTATGACTGTTACTCTCCAAGAAGCCATAAGAATGGACTGAATCTTTCAGAACCAGGTTATTTGCCGTATACTGTCAAAGTCGCGGACTTCTCATTTTTTTTAAAAAAAGCTGCAAACTGCAAGTATATTTCTACATTTGGAATAGTTAATTATAAATGTGTGCTTAATAAACATAAGTGATCGTCTTAACCATTTTTAGGTATGAAGATTGGTTACACTGTAGAAGGACACAATCAGATGCAGAACAGCCGCTGACTTTAAATAATGATTGCCAAACTTACAAAATCAGTAAGGGATCAAAAAATGATTTCCTTCACTGAATAAACAAGTGATGCACCAAATATAGTACCGGAAGTTTAAACCATTGTATAATTTGAACGTCTGGGTTCTAGCCAATATATTCTATTTATGGCCAGTATTTTTAGCAATGATGTGTTACATTTGTCCTTAGCAGCAGGTAATATCTCAGCATCTTGTAACTGTGAATATAATACTAGGTTTGCTATCTTTGAGTTTAGTAACAGCAACTGGAAAGCAATAATCTGATTTTATCACCACATCACAGATTTTTTAAATTTGTTCCAGCAATATGCAGGAGAAGTATTACAATCAATACCAGTCCAAATGGCCAGAATAAAGTTTCAACGAAAAAAAATACTTACAAGAGCTCTATTTTTTACATCCGTCACTTTTTTATCCAATTCCCGATGCTTGTCAACTAAAACAGTAGATTGTGTGCTGCCCACCTGATTCTGCAAAGACAAAATAAATTAAAATTTAAATATTTGTATGCTCAACTAGTTCTGATCAGGTCATTTATCTCACTTTCTGACCAGGCACATTTTCTGTTTTTTTTTTTTTTTAAACTTTTTTTTTTTTGTAAAAATTTTTCAATATACAACAGTAAAAATGGGTAAAAAATTACATACCACATAATCATATAACAGTTCACAGTCTATCATTTTGAGAGATAACCATAGCTGGATTAAGCTGAGAAGTTCGAGAATGATATTCTAAATGATTATCTCATGTCACATAGCAGTATGTCTCAAACAGGATAATATTAACTTGTGGTCAGTTAAACATCTTAAAAACTATTAAACATTGTGGTAAAAAATAATAAAAAATAAATAAATAAAAAAAAATAAAAAAAAAAATAAGGGGGGGATTATAGTGGAAGCACCGTGGGCGAAAAGTAACATAGCAATTCCTCTCGTGGCAACTGAATTTCTTGAGTCTACTTATGTTCCCCCAGCAAGCCCCCAGACCCACAAGAACTGAACCCCAGGCTGCATCATGTTATTTTTAATCTACCCAATGAATTAGCGATGCAAGCTTTCAGATACCAACTTGTATCTTTAAAGGGGATCATTATTCGTTGGATTTCCTCATTTTCTAAACAGTTTTCAATGAACGGTCTCCATTTTTGAAAATTTTTTCCTGTCTGTGCATTTTTTGCCATTTCGGTTTCCACTTGATCCATTTGCATGTAATATTTAATTTGATTAAATATTTCAAGGGTACCTGGAGGGTCTGGCTCCAGCCATTTATTTAGAAGACATCGTTTGGTTGCTAGTAAGATTATATGAAGCAAATTAGGGAATTTAGTGCCTTCTGGGAAATCATGAAAAAGGAGGATATTTGGGGATAAATTAACTTTGATCCCTAACCTGGCTTTTAGTTGTTCAGTTATTATTTTCCACAATCGCTGGGATGCCCCACACGTCCACATTCCATGAATCATAGTTGATTTTGGCTGAGAGCATTTGGGGCAAGCGGTTATTCGGTTTGGGGCTAAAGGATGCGGGGGAATATCAAATCCATAGATTGCATGGTGTATGAATTTAAAGTGCGTTTCCCTCCACTTCTCACTGATAACAGCCTTGCGTATGTTATTCCACCCTTTTAAAATAATTTGAGGGATATTATCTCCCGGAAACTCCCTTTCCCATTTTGCAAAAAGTTTTTCGTGCCAATCCTCTGAATCTTTTTCTCTCAATTTGTTGTATATTAGCGACAGCGACGCTTTTACTGAGGTCAGTTCAATTAAGGAATCTAAAGGGCTAATGGGTAGTTCCCTGTTAAGGTTTAATATTTTTGATTTGATAAAGCCAATAATTTGTCTATGGGCTAAGAAATGAGAGTTAGGCAAATTATACTTAGTTCTTAAATCTTGGAAAGAGAAAAAGTCGTGTTGTTGAACATCATAAAGATGCCGAAGACAATTCAGCCCCTTTTCCTCCCATATTCTAAAGTGGTTATTATGAATTCCTTGTGGGAATTCTGGGTGGTATCTAAAAGGCATGTATTTACTTATAGAAAAGGGGATGTTATATAGTTTCCTACTGGCTTTCCATGCTGCTATAGTGTCTTTCATGAGGACACTTCCCTTGATGTGCTGGGGTAGAGATGCAAATTTGGTATGTAGGAGAGCTGACAAATTCCATGGGTTTGCCAGATCTGTTTCTATGCTAAAATTAGAAAAAAAGGAGGTTTTGTTGATCCAATCAATGCAATGTCTGAAAAGGCATGCCAGGTTGTATTTCCTCACATCTGGGAAATTCATCCCCCCCTGCGCCCTCGGCAACATTAATTTAGCCAGGGCGATCCTAGGACGTTTCGAGCCCCATATAAACCTTGAAAAGGCAGCTTGGATAATCTTAACGTCTGAATGTTTTAAAAGAAGAGGGATTGTTTGGAGAGGATACAGAAGTTTTGGAAAGCTCATCATTTTAACCAAATGACATTTTGCCAATAGCGGGAGGGGGAGTTTCTCCCATCTGTGCAATTCTCTTACCACTTTCAGAATAATGGGAGGGAAATTTAATCTATATAGAGAATCTGGGGTTTGTCCAATTTGGATACCTAAATATTTAATTGCGGATTTGGCTATTGTTACAGAATTTTGTACATAAGGGGGCAAAGCAGTGTTGGGTCTCTTAGCGATGTTCAAGAGTTCTGATTTAGACTCATTAATTTAAAAACAGAAAAACGGCTAAATACCCTGAGTTGATGTAGTAGGGGTTCCAGGTCTAAGTCCGGGTTTTTCATAAAAAAGATTATGTCATCGGCGAACATAGCCAATTTGACTTCCTTTCCCCCACCTCATTGCCCTTGAATGTAGAAGACATTTTCTGTTTTTAAGCACAAATGGGTTTGAAAGTTATAATTCTTTCATGCTCAGGTACTCTTCTAATTTTTTTTGCCATTTTTACATAATACATGAGACTTTAAAATGGAATTTTTACATTTTTTTGTAATAATAATACAGAAAATGGTTATAATAAAAAAGTTTCCAGCATTTTCTAATTTTTTATAAAATAAGGTTTGCAGTTTTGTAACTTTTCCATTACGGATGTTTTTACATTGGAAATGTATCATTTTGGGGGTGGGGTTAAAAGTTGCAGCTTGATATTGTTATAATGGATTTATTTATTGTTTTGTGTTTTTTTTAATTTGTTTTACATTTTGTGCCCCAAGGTCAGAAAAACATTTTTTTGTTGTTGTTGCTGATTTCCCCTGTATTTGGTACTAATATGAAGTGGGCTGCAAAAGTATTCATACCAATTGGAAAGTTTCTCATTTGTAAATGTCAAAACCACAAACTTTAATGTATTGTATTGATATTTTATGTGACAGAGAAACACAAAGCATATATGAAGTGAAAAGAAAATGTTGCATGCTTTTCCAAATTTCTGATAATGAAAAATTGAAAATGTGGTATGCATACGTATTTAAAGTCAACACTTTGTAGGACCACCTTTAGCTTCAATGACATCTGCAAGTCTGGTGTCAACTTTGCGCATATAGAGGCTGGAATTTTTGCCCATTCTTCTTTGCAAAATAGCTGTAGCTCAGTCAGATTGGTTCGTAAATATTTGTGAACATTTTGGGTGCACAGGTGTTCCATAGTTTTTTTTTAGCACTGGGCCATGAAAATGGGGGTGGGGTGAACGCAGTTCTGCCATTGTTTTTTGGGCTACATATTTACAGCATATACCACCGCTGTGAAGTATAAATGACATGATAACTTTACTATGCAGGTCAGTACAATTGCAATGATATAAATTTTATACAACTTTTTATGTTTTGTTACTTTTACACAATAGAAATGCATTCATAAAAAATTAGGTAGTCATAGTCTTCATAACCATAACTTTTTTATTGTTCTGTAAATGGAGCCGATTAAGGATTTGCTTTGTGCAGGATGAGTTTACGTTTTTATTGGTACCTTTATGGGGTTCATATGACACTTTTATCAAGGTTTTGTGTGGTGTTCTGAACAAAATACTGCAATCCTAGTAGTGTTTTTATTTTTTACAGCGGTCCCCATGCAGTATAAATGACATGCTAGCTTTACTCAGCAGGTCGATACAATTACAGCGATACACAATTTGTACATTTTTTAGTAATGTTTTTTATTTTTAACAGCGCTCACCGTGCAGTATACGTGACAAGTTTTTTATGTTGAAGCACTTTAAAAAAAAAAAAAAAAAAGTGTTTTATTGTATATAACAATATTTATGCATCCCATTTGTTTGACTGCCTTTTTTAAAGGGTTAAGGGCAGTATACGTGTTTTTATTTTATTTTTTGTGTTCGTGGGGTGTTTTTTTCGTTTTCCACATTTTTTTTACTTTTCTCCATAGGGGTCTTGTATCAGATCACTGATACAATAAAGAACAGCACACAGCCTTACTGCTGTGTACTGCTCTCCATGGCAACTGTCAATCACTATGCCCGCCTATGCCCACAAGGCAGAGTTAAACAGTAGAATGGCTGTTTACAAACATGCAATCCGGGATGGCTTTTACTGGGCGGAGTCAAAGTGTTGGGTGAGTGGCTGCTCCCCGTGTTCCATACCAGGATTTGCCTGGCCTACATAAGGTCGGCTAGTCAGCTGACTAGGTGTGGTTGCTATTCTGAAACATTTGGGTCTGAGAAGAGATACACTGGAGGAAAACAGCATAGGCATTGCTAGGACATGCATACACAACATCCAGGGCACGGGCCGTCAGTTACAGTTTGCTCAGCGGGGCTTTGTTCACACAGTAATTTTCACAGCACATTGTGAACTGCGGCATGTATTTTTATGGAAAAAAAAAGTATCATCCTGTCACTAATTTTACACGTATTCAACAGAGATCCTATCCACTACCTCAGCAGGACACTGTATAATCAAAATCAGCGTTGACAAATTTGCTTTTTCAAAACCACTCATTTATGTATAATAGTGTAACACCTCTAAATAATATGGTCACCAGATAATACATGCTACATGCGCATGAAGCAAATATACCATATGTATTACCATCATACTGTTACTAAAAAAGGCCACAATACCAAGACTATCATTTCCAAGTCTACTACTACCTAAATATCAAATAGTACTGCCAGATCATGACCAAATGTGAGCACCGCATAGTGACTACCAGTTGTACACATGCTCTGCAGTGATTATTAAGTGATTATAATGTAGTTAGAGCCAGTGTCTCGGAGATGACGTCTTTTGTGATCAGTCTTACCCTTGTTTTTTTGGTTTTGGCCAAATGGCCATGACTCGTCTCCGCAGAATTTATCACACACACATTTTACAATCCTAATTTTGCAGAAGCTCATTAACCGTTCAATATTTCTGTACAAACTTCTCATGGGGTGATGGTGGGGGGGGGGGGGGGTTATGTGATAATTGGGGGCCGTTTTCTGGGAAAGAGGGTGAAGACCAATGCCCTAATGGTTGTGCTGCAGCTGTGGCTCATACCCCCTGGATCATATTGTGCGGCCTGAACTCCATCCTCTGCACCCCCAGCCATGTCCTTTAGGGGGTGCAGGAAATAGAGTTTAGTACTGTCATCATTTTTGTAGTGTTTATATTATAAAGGTACAGATGTAGCAGAGTCTAGCTTGACAATGATATCACGGCTTTTCGTGTTATCTGCTCTCATCTGTAAACAAAGGCCATTGAAGAGCATTGAGAAAGTAGAGGTAACACTCTGTGCCGTGATATCATAGTGCATTATCTGTTCTTTTTAGTTCTGCTACATCTGTATATAAGCCCCCTTGGTCAGCAGGTAGTTATATAAGTCCCATCAGTAGGTAGGTATATACATCACCTCTTTGGTAGGTAGATACATAGGTCACCTTAGGTAGGTAGGTCCCCTTCGTAGATAGGTATCCAGGTAAATAGGTCCCCTCCATAGTTAGGCAAGTATATAAGTCCCCTTCTCAGTTAGGTAGGTATGTAAATCCCTTCTATAGTTAGGCAGGTATATAAGTCCCCTCCATAATTAGGTAGGTATGTAAGTCACCAAGTTTACATACACTATATAAAAACACACATATGCATGTTTTTCTCACTATCTGATATGAAATCAGAGTAAACCTTACTCGTTTTAGGTCAATTAAGATTACCAAAATTATTTATATTTGCCAAATGCCAGAAAAATGAGAGATAGAATTTTTAATGCATTTTTATTACTTTCTGCAAAGTCAAAAGTTTAAATACAATAGATTACTAGCTTTAAACATTTGGGAAAAGCGCATATGATGATGTAAGGTCTTTCGAAGCTTTCTGCTATATTGCGCAAAATCTGAGTTAATTAGAGACACCTTGTGGATGTAATTTTAGTGAAACACCAGAAACGCACTGCTTCTGTGTGTAACACCATGCGAAAGTCTAAAGAAATCAACCAAGATATCAGGAAGAGAAGGTTTCTGTGTCTCAGAGATGTAAATGCTTTGGTCCGAAATGTGCATATCAACCCAAGAACAAAAGCAAAAGGACCTTGTGGAAGATGCTGGTGAAAAACTGGTAAGATTGTTTCAACGCCGCAGATGAAATGAGTACGTATTAAACATGGGCTGACCAGCAACTCTGCAGGAGAAGCCATTACTAAAAGAACCTATAATGCCCAGATACTAAAGTTTGCAATTGCACACAGGAACAAAGACCTACATTTTTGGAGAAATGTCCAACGGTAAGATAAAACTAAAATTTAACTGTTTAGCCAT
Organism: Phyllomedusa bahiana; assembly: GCA_025379985.1. Lineage (NCBI taxonomy): Eukaryota > Metazoa > Chordata > Amphibia > Anura > Hylidae > Phyllomedusa > Phyllomedusa bahiana. Next base: position 72,281 of record JAODAL010002893.1, read on the forward strand.
AAAGACCGTTGTTACATTTGGAGAAAAAAAGGAGAAGCTTGAAACCCTGAGAATACCATCCCAACTGTGAAACGCGGGGTGTCAGCATCGTGTTGTGGGGATGTTTTGCTGCAGGAGGGACTGATGCACTTCACAAAATAGATGGCATCATGAAGAAGATGATTATGGGCGACATGTATGAAACCGTCAACACGCCAAATTTCATACACCTAACAGTGTAGAATGCGCCTGATTTATAGACCCGCTATACAGCGGGTCATAAATCAGGCGCATTCTAACGCTCAGGAGACAGTTCGGGATCAGTTATACCACTTTGAATGTGGTATTCCTGTTCAAGCTGTAATGCGCCCAGAAATGCCGCAGCGAAGCTACAAATATGTAGCGTCGCTACGGTTCTAGTGCGCCCCGCCTCCCGCATGCCCCCCAAGATCGGGCGCATTAGAAAGCGCCACAGGACGGGGCTCTGCAAGATAGTCAGGCTGACAGGGCATGTGTGTTGTGCTCAGTCAGCTTGACAAAGTGAGTGAAAACTACATTTCTTGCATACACCTGGGAAAAAGGTAATAAGTGACATGTCACCAAGGCTACCTGACCTTGGTAAAGTAGTAGCCATTTGTTTATGTTGTCTCAGCCACAGTAAGTGGTTGGCATCCGTTAAGCGTTAATATGGTTGCTTCAGCCAAAACCTGGGGTACCTACCTGAAATACGCAAAGGTAAATAAGTGCTCTCCATAGTTAGGCAGCTATATAGGTCGCCTCCATAGTTAGACACCTGTATAGGTCCCCTCCATATATAGTTAGGCAGGTACAGTTGTGTTCCAAAGTTTAAATACCTCAGCAGAATTTTTGCTTTCTTGGCCTTTTTTCAGAGAATATGAATGATAACACAAAAACTTTTTTTTCCATGGTTAGTGGGTTGGTGAAGCCATTTATTGTCAATCTACTGTGTTTTCCCTTTTTTAAATCATAGAGATGGGCGAATTTCCCGAAATTCGTTTCGTTCACTTCGCCGAATTTCTCGGCAAAAAATAACTTTGTTCCGAAATTACTTCCGGCACGAATCACGTTAAAACAGCTATTTCCAGGCTGACAGAGCTGCAGGATGCTGTAGAACGTTTGTGCCATGTTAAATATGCAGAGGGAGCTTGGTTTGGTCTTCATTACAATGTTGTGTTTAGTATGACATGCAACATGACTGCCGGCCGCTCTTAGAATCGCTTCACTCTAAAATTCCCTGGGCACTTAAGAGGGCAAAAACTGACCAAAAAACTGAAGGGGGAATGTAGCCTGATAAGTCATGCGAGCGACAGCTGGAAAAAAAAACACAGTGAAGCTCAGGTGGCAACATCAGTGACAGAGTGTGGGGTGACGCGGCAGCAACAGCAGCATGAGGGTCTAGAGAGTGGCACAAAATGACCATTCTGGAGTTGGCAAAAAAGAAAACAACAGGAATAGGGCCACAGAGAGCACAATGGACTCTGTGTCTAGGTTCACGGCAAGCAGCCACAGCTGCAGCATGAGGTCAGACAGTGGCACCTATGACACAGGTGTAAGGTCACGGCAGCAGACACAGCAGCAGCATGAGGTCAGACAGTGGCACATGCACAGAGTGTGTAGGTTCACTGGCAGCAGCCCAACAGCAGCATGAGGTCAGACAGTGGCACACTGAAGTGTGTAGGTCACGGCAGAAGCCATAGCGTGCAGCATGAGCGTCAGACCAGTGGCACAATGACACATTGTGTAGTCACTGACAGTCAGCCACAGCAGCAGCATGAGTCAGGACAGTGGCACAATGACTTCTGGAGGTTGGCAAAAACAGAGTAGGAACAGAGTGGGACAATGACACTTGTGTAGATCCACGGCAGCAGCAGAGCAGCAGCACCGAGGTCAGACAGTTGCACAAATGATAGTGTGTAGGTCCCGGGGCAGCAGCCACACAGCAGCATGAGGTCAGACAGTGGCACATGACGTGTGTAGCTAGGTCACCCGGCAGCAGCACAAGCGCAGCATGAGTAGGACAGTGGCACAATGACACAGTGTGTAGGTCACCGGCAGCAGCCACCGCAGCAAGCATGAGGTCTGACAGTGGCACAATGACACAGTAGTGTAGGTCACGGCAGCAGCCACAGCTGCAGCATGAGGTCAGGACAGTGGCACAAATGACATTCTGGAGGTGGAAAAAAAACAGGAGTTAGGCCACAGAGTGGGACAATGACCAGTGTGTAGGTCACTGGCAGCAGCCAGCCAGCGAGCAGAATGAGGTCAAGGACAGTGGACAACTGGACACAGTGTGCAGGTCACGCAGCAGCAACAGCAGCAGGCATGAGGGTCAGACAGTGGCACAATGACACAGTGTGTAGGTCACGGAGCAGCTACAACAGCAGCATGAGGTCAGACAGTGTCACATGCACAGTGTGTAGGTCACGGCAGCAGCCATCAGTAGCAAGCATGAGGTCAGACAGTGGCACAATGACAGTGTGTGTAGGTCTCGGCAGCTGCAAACAGCAGCAGCAGCATGAGGTCAGACAAGTGGCACAAATGACAGAGTGTGCAGGTCACGGCAGCAGCCACAGCAGCAGCATGAGGTCAGACAGTGGCAACAATGAACAGTTGTAGGTCAAGGCAGCAGCCCACCAGCAGCAGAATGAGGTCTGACAGTGGCACAATGACACAGTGTGGTAGGTCATGGCAGGCTTGACACAGCAGCAGCCAGCATGAGGTCTGTCAAAGTGGCACAAGGAACAGTGTGTAGGTCACTGCAGCTGCCACAGCAGCAGCATGTGGGTCGACTGTGGCACAAGGACATTCTGGGTGTGGCACCATATAAAAACTGGAGTAGGCACAGAGTGGGACAATTGTACACAGTGGTGTATTTGTCACGGCAGCAAGCCAACAAGCAGCTAGCATGAGGTACTGACTGTGGCATCAATGACTACTGTGTGTAGGTCACAGCACGCAGCCACTTCAGCAGCTTGAGGTCAGTTCAGGGACAGTGGACAATGACGTGGGTAGGTCCACGCAGCAGCCACCAGCAGCAGCATGAGCTCAGACGTGGCACAATGACAGATTGTGTACGGTCACGGCAGCAGCCACTAGCTGCAGCATGAGGTCAGAACGTGGACCAATGACATTCTGGAGGTGGCAAAAACAGGGAATAGGCCACAGAGTGGCACAATGACAGTAGTGTGAAGGTGACGGAGGCAGGAGCAAACTAGCATGAGGTCAGAGAGTGCACAATGACACAGTGTGAAGGTCACGGGTGCAGCCACCTAGCAGAAGCATGAGGTCAGACACAGTGCAACTATGAAAGATGTCGAGGGGTGGGTGGCATATACAGTCCCTGGTGAAAGATTGGTTGGTGGCAGATGGAAGAAATGAGTCAGCGGATGTGTGGCATCAGGACGGGTGGCGGCCATCAGAATAGTGGCTGCGGGCAGGTAGGTAGTTTGAACCCTGACTCATTTCTCACAGTTTGGGTGAGGCGGTCATGGGCTGATGTAGTCTGAAGCTAGGCCATTGTGTGTGGAAATCCTGGCAGATCCACGCCTTGATTCCATCTGACAAAGGTCATTCGTTCCACATTTCCCGTGTGACAAGCGGGTTCTCCTTGGGGTAACGATGGCCTCCGTCGCACTGAACACCCGCTCTGATGCCACACTACTGGCCGGGCAGGACAGCTTCTCCACTGCATACTCGGCAAGTTGCGGCCACACATCCAGTTTGGCTGCCCAGTAGTCTGGCGGATCTTCTAACTGAGGTGGCAGAGTGCTTTCCAAGTAGGCCACCACCTGTTGGTTCAGGGTCTGCTCCAGGTCCTGCTGCTGCTGCCGACTGCCCTCCTCACTAGGCGGGTGAAGGAAGCTGCTCATCAGTGACTCCAGACTTAGGTTGCTGCTGATGGAGCTGGTACTGCTCCGACCCCCCCACCTTCCCCCGGCAGCCGCGGCAGTAGTACGTGAGCGCTGAAGAACCCCCCGGTCAGACCTGTCAGAGGAGGGACGATGCCGCACATGGGCGGCGGCCAACTGACTACGGAGGATTTCTCTATAGTATTTGAGTTGTCCTCCCTCTCAATAGCTGTGAAAAAGGCTCCCATTTTGGACCGGTAGCGAGGGTCCAATAGGGTGGAGAGCCAGAAGTCATCCCTCTGCCGGATGCTGACTATTCGTCTGTCACTAGCCAGGTAAATCAGCATGCTGCGGGCCATCTGCACAAGTGACTCTGAGGGGCTCCCTGCCTCCATCTCCACTGTATACTGCCACGGTGCTTGCGGGTCATCTGCCTCGTCTGCCTCATCTCCATCTACCTCCTCCTCTCTTGTCACCTGGGTAGAAAATCCACTCATTTCACCAGACAATGCTTCTGCTCCAATGTCCTCCTCCTCCTCCATTTCAGTCCCCACCGGACTCATGGGGGCCCGAGATGTAGTCGCCAGTCTCAATCCCCTGCCCAGACAGATTTTTCAGCATCTGTTACGGACTTTGAAGCAGTGGGAAAAACGTTATTCATCCCGTAGTCCTGGCGACTGACAAATAAGTCGCCTCCTCGAATGGCCTCAACAAACGGCGGGTTTTCACGCAGAGCTTGCCACTGGCGACGTGAAGTTACACAGGGGAGTACGTCTGTCTGCCGGGATCATCAAAAAAATCGTTAATGGCCTTTCTCTGTTCATACAGTCGTTCCAACATGTGCAGGTTTGGAATTTCAATGGGTGGAAACATCGCATATCAGAGTGTGTTGGGGGGGGGCTGTTCTGCAGCTGCAACTCGAGGAGGGTGTTCCTGGCTTTGTATGAATGGATAAAGTGCATGCACAGTTTCCTGGCCATTTTCAGAATGTTCTGAAGATCGGGGGAAGACTTCAGGAACCTTTTCACAACCAGATTGAACCCGTGGTGCGCCATGCAGGCACATGGACCATCCCCCCTCGGTGCACGCGCGGACACCATGTTCCTCCCTCTGTCCCTCACCTTTGATCCGATTTGCAGTTGGCGCGGAGAAAGCCACACATCGATTTCTTGCTGCATGATGCGGAGCAGTTCCTCCCCTGTGTGACTTCGTTCGCCGAGGCAAGCCAGGTGTAGAACTGCGTGACACCGCTGTGCCCTACACATGTGGTATGATGGAGCAGTACTTGTAGGGGTGAGATGGTGGTGGAGGGGGAGGGAGGCGGAAAATTGGCGCAGGAGCCGCAGTTTGGACAACGGGAGGAGAAAGCGGGTCCCCCTGTCCAAGTTGTTGGCTTTGCCTGGGCCGGAAGCACATTCCCCAGTGGGCCGTAAAGGACATATACTGGCCCTGACCGTAGTTACAGCCCCAGACGTCCGCGCTACCGGTGCACCTTGGAAAAAACCCGATAAGCTCAAGGACTGGCCCACCTTCTGTTCTACATATTTATGAAGTGCTGGTACGGGCCTTTTGGAAAAAGAAATTACGGCTTGGAACTCTCCATCTCGCCGGCACAAGCCATTAGTTCTCTGAACGGTGCAGAGTCCACCATTTGGAAAGGGAGGGACTGCGAAACCAACAAACTTGGACAGGAAACGGTCAGCTGCTGCACCTTAGGATGGTTGGACGCATACTGTTTGTCTCTTTGAAATCGCCTCGCTGAAAAGACTGCTGGCGCCATGAGTAGCGAGGAGCAGGAGTATCTGGACCGGGAGATGATGTCAAAGAGAAACAGCTCCCTTCTGCAGAGGTGGTGGAGCCTTTGACTGGCTGCCCAAAGGCATGCGTGCCACTGGGCGCTGCTGCGGGGGCAGGATGGACCACCACATCTGAGCCACGTTTCTCCCACGCCACCGGGTGGTGACGCTGCCAAAGTGTTGACGCAGGGCCGTGGTGCAACGTTAGCTCCCCGGCCACGCTTCACTTTCTGCTTACAGATTCCACATATACCATATTTTGGCTCCTCCCGGTGTCTTAGCAAAGAACTGCCACAACCGCCGAGTATCGGATTTTACCGCCAACGCTCCGCACTGAGTGACTACTGCCGCCGCTGCCCCTCGCTGAGCCCCTGTGCCGCTACTTTCTTGGACCTGCGAAGCGGGTTTTTTACCCCGTGGCCGCTTAGCTCCCGACCTCACACTGCTGCTACCCTGCTGACTCACGGTCACATGACCCACTTGCTGGCTGCGCCGCTGCCTGACGCGCAAGCTGACGCCCTCTTCTCCTGACGATGATGAAGCCCTTGCCTCACCCGGCTCCCAAGTGCGGTCGGCTACATCATCATCTATTTGTGTTTCATCGTCACTGCTGTCCTCATCACCGGTCTTGGTATGCAGAGCCTGCCCCCTTACAACATGACCTCCCATGCCACTCTCAACATGTATACTTTGCCACCTACTGCAAGAAGCAGGGGATATTATCCCATTTCTTCACTGCCAAGTAGCTGCTGACTGCCCTCCTCAAATTGTTCATCCTCGCTATATAGTGGCGCTGAGCCCAGACCACATAGTAGATCTCTGGCTGAGGGAACCGGATGGGACAGAGGGGGGTTGAGGACAGGTGAGGGCCGCTGACACGCTCCTGGGCCATGCCAACTAAGGGTTGTGTCTGACGTTCCTACCGATTTTTGGCTGGGGTTGTCAGATGTCATCTGGGAGGAAGTGGATGACCTAGTCAACCAATCAAGAACCCTTGGGTTGCTAGTCTGTACACGGCCGCTAGATGACAGCGGCAGTTGTGGCCTCACCGAGTGACCCCTGCTGCGACGTCCTGTTGCTGTGCTGCGACCTGGGCCTGGAATGTTTGTGCCTCTGCCACTCGCAGGTGAAGAGCCTGCCACCTCTCTGTCTGACATACTGTTTGTTCTAAAATGTACAGACACTGTTTGTACATTGATGAAGATATCTGTATATGATAAATACACACCCTGTATTTGACGGCAAATGAACCCACTAAGAAGCTTGGGTAACCCTTGGATATAAATTGCGCTCCACAAATGGGCAGGAAAAATTGACTTGTATGTGCCGTTTAAAAACTCTGTGTATTTTACTGAATATAAAAGCACAAACAGGCTTAATTAACCTTCGGATATGAATTATGCTACAGAATTTCTTCTGTGGCGGTAAAAAACCAAGTTTCTTTTACTGAGTACAACGGCAGAACACCGCTTAATTAACCCCTGGATGTAAATTGCGCAAAAGAATTGAGCAACCACAAACTACTAGCTTTGTAGCGTGTTACAATGCCGTGTTTTTTACGCCACACAACAAGAGATAAAATTGTAATTAACCTTTGCTTGTGAATTATGCTACAGGAAAAATGTATATATTTTGGCGTTGAAAATGACGGTTTCATGGGATCACCACAGCTGAAAAACCATGCTTAATTAACCCCTGGATGTAATTGCGCCAAACAATTGAGCCACCACAAACTAGTAGCTTTGTAGCGGGGTTACAATGGCGTATTTTTTACGCACACAACAAGAGATAAAATTGTAATTAACCTTCGCTTGTGAATTATGCTACAGGAAAAATGTATATATTTTGGCGTTGAAAATGACGGTTTCTTGGAGTCACTACAGCTTAATAACAACGCTTAATTAACCCCTGGATGTAAATTGCGCAAAAGAATTGAGCAGCAAAAAATGAAGTGGTATTTGTATTGTAAAAACGCTGTTTCTTTAAATGAATACAACAGGAATTGGCTTAGATCCCCCTTGGATATTCAATGTGCTGTGAGCAGATAGGATTTAAATGTATATGCAGCTGCAGTGGACGCACACTGGATTTCAGATGCAATACCCCAAAAAATCAGAAATAGAACGTTAAGAGAAGCAGTCTCTGAGACAAGCTGAGACACCCCACAAAAATCGCTGTATAAAAATCAGTTCTTCAGTAACAATCAGCCGCGGCAGCACCTTCCCTAATCAGTACAGTGAGAGCGGTATGAGCTCCCAGCGTCGCGCCCAGACTTATATAGTGCGGTGACGTCACAGAATCCCACCGGTCTCTGATTGGCTTCATCTATGCACATGTCATGCAGGCTATGCCCTTCTTCCTCCCAGAGTGCTTTGCCCCATGTAGCGCCATGTGCTCGCAGCCATTTTATCAATCAAATGCACACTTCGTTCACACGAAGTCCCCCAAACTTCGACTTCGGTCCGAACCAAAGTTTTCCTGAAATTCTAAACGAATTCCACTTCGTTAGAATCAATTCGCCCCTCTCTAATCATAATGACAACCAAAAACATCCAAATGAACCTGATCAAAAGTTTACATACCCCAGTTCTTAATACCGTGTATTGCCCCACCTAACATCAATGACAGCTTGAAGTCTTTTGTGGTAGTTGTGGATGAGGCTCTTTATTTTCTCAGATGGTAAAGCTGCCCATTCTTCTTGGCAAAAAGTCTCCAGTTCCTGTAAATTCCCGGGCTGTCTTGCATGAATTGCGCGCTTGAGATCTCCCTAGAGTGGTTCAATGATATTGAGGTCAGGAGACTGAGATGGCTACTCCAAAACCTTCACTTTGTTCTGCTGTAGCCAATGACAGGTCGACTTGGCCTTTGTTTTGGACTGTTGGCATGTTGGACCGTCCAGTTTCATAGTTTGTAAGGCCGAAAAAAGACAAGACGTCCATCCAGTTCAGCCTGTTTTGCTAAGGTGTTGATCCAGAGGAAGGCAAAAACCCCCAATGAGGTAGAAGCCAATTGTCCTCATTTTAGGAAAAAAATTCCTTCCCGACTCCAATCTGGCAATCAGAAAAATCCCTGGATCAACGACCCCTCTCCAGAATCCTAGACACTATAACTTGTTATATTATTACGCTCCAGAGATGCATCCAAACCCTTTTTGAACTCTGTTATTGAATTCACCATGACAAGTTCCTCTGGCAGAGAATTCCACAGTCTCACTGCTCTAACAGTAAAGAATCCCTTTCTATGTTTATGTAGAAAATTGCGTTCTTCAAGACGTAGAGGATGCCCCCTTGTTCTAGATACAGCCCTGGGTATAAATAAATCTTGGGAGAGATCTCTATATTGACCTTTGATGTATTTAAACATATTTATTATGTCCCCCCGAAGCCGTCTTTTCTCTAAACTAAATAACCCTAATCTTGCTAATCTTTCTGGGTAGTGTAGTCCACCCAGTCCTTTTAATATTTTTGTTGCCCGCCTTTGTACCTTCTACGAGGCCTCTAAGGAGGTGAGGGAGATATTCAATAGACACTGGGATATCCTAATGTTGGATCTAGACATAAAAGACAAGGTCGGATCACACCCATTGATCACCTTCAGAAAAGGGCGTAGCTTGCATGACACTCTAGTTCAGAGCCATTACACACCGCCCCCAAAAAATAACACCTGGTTGGACAGACAGCCTTTCGGTTGCTTTAAATGTAGTGGGTGTGTAAGCTGTAAATTTGTAGAAACAGGAAAGACATTTACAATCAATATACAGGACAAGAATTCCAAATTCGACATTTTATTAACTGCAGAACGTCTGGTGTCATTTATCGAGCTAAGTGTCAGTGTGGCAAAGAATACATTGGCAAGACTATTCGAGAGTTCCGCCGACGTGTTGGAGAACATCTGGGGGACATACGGAACAAAAGGGATACCCCCATTTCGAGACACATTTGGTCTGAACATGGGGGTAAATTCCAACAACTCAGATTCATGGGGATTGATGTGGTGAAACCTCATCCTCGTAAAGGTAACCTTGACAAAGTACTGCTGTGTAGAGAAAGCTTTTGGATCTATACATTAAGGTCATTGCAACCCATAGGTTTGAATGAACAGCTCAATTTCCAGTGCTTTATATAAGACATATATTCCAATGTGGCTATTTGAAAAAATCTTTCCATGATTTGTGCTTAAAATAAATACCGGTATAAATTGGGGGCATGATATATTCTGCCTTCCCTGTGATTCTTTGTTTGATCATTTGGCTATAAGTGTCCCTTGTCTTTGATCACTAATAGTGGTTCTGACCATATCTATCAAATCCATTTGACATTGACTAACCCTCTTTGAACAGACCGGAATCGGTAGGTTTCGGGAGGTATATGTCTAAAGAGTGGGAGTATTCTCCCTCCAGAGATCCTCCTTCTCCTCATTCCGCAACGTAATTTCCGTTTGCTGAATGAAGCACCACGCCACGGAAGTGGCCGTGATTCACGCCTCGATATGGATCTAACATGACCACTTCCGTTCTAAGCACGAGAGCATCGCGCATCACTATGGCAACTAACACGTGGTGCCTTGTGCATCAGGTGTTTGTGCTTTTAATTTCCATGGTGCGGCGTGCATTGGCTATTGGTTAACATGTGATAGGCGCGCTGCCTATTTAAATGGGAAATTAGCCACTCTTCATTACACAGCACATCATAGCTGTGTCAGGACATTGGGAGCCATATGCTCCTGTCCCTTGCAAATCCTGATACCGCAATCTATATAGGTAAGACAACACTTATTATTTCTTTGTAACCTTTTTGTCATCTTACTACGTTTTTAACAAATTTGCTGCACATGCTTTTACTTATGTACAATTATATGCTTACTTCTGTTTTCAGTCTACCAATCATTGTCCCCTGAGGAGGTTTGGGTAGGTGCCGAAACATGTTGGGACATCTGTTAAAGTAAGGTGTATCTTTTTTATCCTATATTTTCCCAAGTAACATTTAGGGAAATCTAGGGTAAATTATACCAGGGACAGGTTTCAGTCGGGGCCGTCCTTATTGGGACGTGTTCTTACCCCGCTTATTAGGCAAGGGGTGCTATAGACACTACGTAAGGGCTACTAGGGTTAGAATTGTTCCCCTATACCATTGTTAATAGACCCCTTACTTTGCCTGTCCCTCTGGATATATTGGTCTTGCGGTTTATTCTGTATGTGGGATTTTTTTAAGCGCTGTGGGGTATGTAAGTTTTTTATATATCTAGATTAATAAAAGTTATATTTTATCATATTATTTCTAGTAAGCTCTTCCACCCTGACTGTGGACTGGGCGACTGTGGAGACTGGCCTCTAGTCAGAGTACCATAGAGGTTTTTGTATTTAATCTCCGCCTTTGTACCTGTGCTCTACAATGTCTTTCCTGTGCACTGGTGCCCAAAACTGTACACAATATTCCATGTGTGGTCTAACCAGTGACTTGTATAATGGGAGAATAATGTTCTCATCATGTGCATCTATGCCACTTTTAATGCACCCCATGATCCTATTTGCCTTGGCAGCTGCTGTCTGACACTGGCTGCTACAATTAAGTTTACTGTCCACCAGGATTCCCAAGTCCTTCTCCATGTCACTTTTACCAGCCTTTTTCCATTTAACATGTAGTCATGTAATGGATTTTTCTTCCCCATGTGCATAACCTTGCATTTATCTGTATTAAACCTCATCTGCCATTTCTCTGCCCAGGCCTCCAACTTATCCAGATCCCTTTGTAATAACACATTATCCTCTATTGTGTTGATTACTTTACAGAGCTTAGTATCATCTGCAAAGATCGATATTCTACTGTGCAATCCCTAAGATCATTAATGAAAATGTTAAAGAGGATAGGGCCCAATACTGAGCCCTGTGGTACCCCACTAGTAACATGGATCCAGTCTGAGTATGCACCGTTAATTACCACCCTTTGTTTTCTATCTCTGAGCCAGTTGCTTACCCACTTGCACACATTTTCCCCCAGTCCAAGCATTCTCATTTTACTTACCAACCTTTTATGTGGCACCATATCAAATGCTTTAGAAAAATCTAGATATATGACATCCAGTGCCTCACCCATGCTGGAACTGCGTTATACATTTATTTTCAGTGAGATATTCCAGGATAGCATCTCTGAGAAATCCTTCAAACATTTTACCTACAACAGAGGTCAAACTTACCTGCCTATAGTTTCCTTGATGACTTTTTGACCCCTTTTTGAATCTTGGCACCACATTTGCTATGCACCAATCCTTTGGGACATACCCCGTTATTAGACAGTCCATAAATATTAAGAATAGGGACCTATCTATGACATCACTTAACTCCCTTAGGACATGTGGGTGTATGCCATCAGGAATTGGGGATTTGTCCATTTTAATCTTCTTAAGACGGTGCAGTTCTTCTTCCTGGGTTAGACAAGAAACTTTTAAGTTGGAGTTTACCTCATCCCTCTGTTCAACAGGAAGGTCATCCTCCTCGGTAAATACAGTGGAGATTTTTTTTTTAATAGATTTGCTTTTTCTCAGTTTTTTTCAAAGGGCCAACATTTTCTGTTTTAGTCTTTTTACTATTTATATAGTTAAAAATATTTTGGGGTTAGTTTTACTTTCTATGGCAATATGTCTTTCTGTCTCCAGCTTTGCTTCCTTTGTCTTTATTTTACACACTTTATTTTTTTCCCTATAGCTTCTTAGCACCTCCTCACTACCCTCCTGTTTTAGTAGATGAAATGCTTTCTTTTTTGTTATTTATTGCCTCTTTTACATCCCACATTGGGTTTTTCCTGTTTCTAATTATTTTATTAACCTAAGGTATGTACCTCTCACAGTGGGCATCTAGGATGTTTTTAAAAATATCCCATTTATTATATGTTCTGCCATATTTAAACACATTGTCAATACAGTTTAGGGCCTCCCTAAGCAGAATAAAATTAGCTTTCCTAAAATTCAGTGTTTTTGTGGCTCCTTGACAAAAAACTCTATTGAAGGATAAACGGAAATGTATTATATTATGGTCAGTATTTCCTAGGTGCCCCTCAACCTGAACCTTTGTTACTCTGTCAGGTCTATTAGTGAATATTAAGTCTAGAAGGGCCTTTCCTCTAGTCGGTTCTTGCACCATTTGGCAAAGGTAATTATCATTAGTTATTGTCAAAAACATGTTTCCTTTATGAGAGCTATAGTTTTCAGATTCCCAATTGATGTCTGGATAGTTAAAGTCGCCCATAATAACAATCTCATTCTGATTAGCTGCCTCATCTATTTTCCTGAGGAGTACATCGACTATGGATTCTATTATATTTGGGGGCCTATATCAGATCCCTATTAGTATTATATTGTTATTGTTACCCCCATGTATATTTACCCATAATGATTTCACATGTTCATTACCTGTACCTATATCTTCCCGCAGTGTTGGCTTCAGACAGGATTTTACATAGAGACAGACACCTCCCCCCTTCCGGTCTTTACGATCCCTTCCAAATGGACTGTAACCCTTTTAAGTTAACCGCCCAGTCGTAGCTCTCGTCCAGCCATGTCTCAGTTATCCCCACTATGTCATATTTTTCTTCATCTATTAGAAATTCTAGTTCATTTATTTTTTTGGTCAGACTCCTGGCATTTGTCAGCATGCAATTTAGAGATTTTTCAGTTTTTATTCCTTTCTCCCTGATCTTTTTAACTATTGCTTCACCCCTCCCTCCACTCCACCCCATTTTATTCCTAATTCCCAGCTCTCTATCTTCACTATCTTGCATATTACCTTAGAGGTCCTTGCCTTGAGCTTTTGGCCTAAGTCCCTGAAATAATTTTTAAGGACACTCCACCTACCTCTAACTTTGTCATTGGTGCCAATGTGGACCATGACAGCTGGATTCTCACCAGCCCCACCCAGCAATCTGTCAACCCGATCTGCGATATGTCGAACTCGGGCCCCAGGTAAACAACATACTGTTCGACGATCCCGATCTTTGTGGCAGATTGCCCTGTCTGTGCCCCTAATAATGGAGTCCCCAACTACTAGCACCTGTCTAGCCTGACCTGCACTCCTATTCCCCATCTTACTGGAGCAGACAGGGGTAGTGTCTTGCTGCAGCAATGCTATTCCTGAGCGGATATCCCCGATATCATCTGCCAATCTTGCAAATTTGTTGGTGTGTAACAGATCAGGATTAGCCTCCCTGACACTCTTCCCTCTACCCTTCTTTCTAACTGTTACCCAGCTAGCTGCCTCATGTTCCTGCACCTCCATGCTGCTATCCTCCCCAGCATCTACACCTGCGAGTGATTGCTCAGTGAGCAGCAAACTCGCTTCCAAGACGGCAATGGATCTCAGTCTTGCTACTTGCTCATTTATATCCAGGATCTGGGCTTCTAAATGTGCAGTGTGCACACATCTTGCACAGCAGTATGTCCCCTCGAACTGTTGCTCAAGGATGGCATACATTGCACAGGTTGTGCACTGGACAGCATTGTCAAACATGGAACTCATGGGGATGTTACCAAAAAGATATATGAATACAATTATAATAATAAGCAGTACAATACTGTCCCCTCTAAACTCCCCAAATCTAAAGTCTCTAAATATTAAGTCTCCACACTTAAAAAAAGACACACTTATAAGGAAAACACACTCACAGACTCGTTTACTAGCTCAAAATACTCAGTTTTAAACCTTTTCCCCAATGCTGTTTGGCTGTGCGGCAACCTCTTTCAGGACAAAAGTACGTCCCATGCGCAGCTTCCGGACTGATAAGTGCAAATTTGCTTCCAGCATTTGCTGATAACATGCCGCATTAATCTTTCCTTCAACTTTGACCACGTTTCCTGTGCCTTTGTAGCGCTCACATCCCCAAAACATCAGCGATCCACCTCCGTGCTTTACAGAAGGAATGGTGTTCCTTTCATCAAATGTAACGTTTATGGTTGTGGCCAAAAAGTTCAATTTTGGTCTCATCACTCCAAATGACCTTGTTCCAGAAGTTTTGAGACTTGTCCCTGTGCTGTTTGGCGTATATTGTAGGCGAGATACTTTTGTGGCATTTGCACAGTAGTGGCATTCTTCTGGCGATTTGACTATGCAGCCCATTTTTCTTCAAGTACCTCCTTATTGTGCTCCTTGAAACAGCCACACCGCTAGTTTTCAGAGAGTCCTGTATTTCAGCTGATGTTATTTGTGGGCTTTTCTTTGCCTCCCAAACAATTTTCCTTACAGTTGGGGCCGAAATTTTTGTTGGTCTACCTGACTGTGGTTTGGTTGTTACAGAGCCCCTGATTTTCCATTTGTTAATCTCAGTTTGAACACTGCTAACTGACATTATTAATTCCTTGCATATTTTATTGTATCCCTTTCCTGTTTTATACAGTTCAATTACCATTGCCCATAGATTCGTTGACAATTCTTTTGCTTTCCCCATGATTTACAATCCAGAAACATCAGTGGCTGGATGAAAGATGCAAGAGTCTGTCTGGATCCCAGAAACTCACTCAGCTTTTATGCACACACACTGATTACAAGCAAACAAGTCACAGGGGAGGATGTTACTGTACCTTTACTAGCCATTCAAAACCATTTGTGTCAACTTCTGTGCATGATATCAGGCCAAAATCACCAGGGTATGTGTCACGTACCCGGACTTAGAAGTGGATCCACTGGACCGCCGCAAGCGAGGGCGTAAGCCACACCGGGGAACGGAATTAAGTAAGCCCCATTTTTTCACCAGAGCCCGCCGCAAAGCGGGATGGACTTGCTGCGGCGGGAGTCTACCAGGTCGTTACCCCTGACGTGACTTGCTTGCGGTGGCAGCCCAAGTATAGCGTGGTGCAGAATCGTCAGGCAGGCTTGTAGTCGGGGACAGGCAGAAGGTCAGGGCAGGTGGCAAGGGTTTCGTGGTCGTGGACAGGCATTTAGGTCCAGGACAGGCGGAAAGATGCGTGTTCGAGGAACGAAAGCTAATGGTAACGGTACACGGTAAGTCAGAACAAGGTTTGGAACGCTTTCCAGTAGGCTAAATGGCACTAAAGATCCGGGCAACAGCCCCAGGAAGGGGCAGGCTTAAATAAGGGCAGTGACCGGAAATAGCCAATTACCGGTGCACTGGCCCTTTAAATTTCAGAGAGCCGGCGCGCACGCGCCTTAGATGTCGGGGACGCGCGCGCCGGGAGGCTGGAGCCGAGACAGGAGCGCGGCCGTGGTAATTTAAAAAGGGTTTGCCACCGGCCGGCCGGAGGAGCGTGCCCACCGCCCGACATGCGGGCGGCGGTGCCGCTCGTGCAGGGACCACGGGTGTGCCCGCGACCCGGGACGGAGGTCGCGGGCCCACTCATGACAGTACCCCCCCTTTGGCCTCCCCTCTTTCTGGCCTGGAGGAACCTCTGAATGATGTTACGATCCAGAATATTGTTTTCTGGCTCCCAGGACCTCTCTTCGGGCCCGAACCCCTTCCAGTCAATGAGAAAAAAAACGCTTCCCTCTGACCATCTTCACATCAAGAATCTCCTTTACCGTAAAGACATCGGTGGCATCGGCCTCAGGAGTGGGGGGAGCAAGTACCCTAGAGAAGCGATTAAGGATGACCGGTTTTAGCAGGGAGACATGGAAGGAGTTCGGGACCCTCATAGTGGGGGGAAGGCGGAGCACCTCGAATGGACCCAGGAACCGGGGACCCAGCTTATAGCTGGGAACCTTGAAACGTATATATTTAGCCGACAACCACACCTTTTCACCTGGCGAGAAGGTTGGCGGAGGTCTTCGCTTTTTGTCGGCTTGTGCCTTGGTGCGGGCGGAAGCCTGGAGTAGAGATTGGTGCGTCTGCTTCCAGATAGCTGTCAGGTCCTGGACCAGCTCCTGCACAACAGGGACCTCGGAGGGCACAGAAAGGGGGAGGGGTGGGCGGGGATGTCGCCCGTAGACAATAAAGAAAGGAGCAGCTCCGGCAGACTCAGAGTCCAATGAGTTATAGGAGAACTCGGCCCCGGGGCAACAGGCTGGACCAATCATCCTGGCGCGCGGAGACAAAGTGGCGCAGGTACAACCTAGGGTCTGGTTTACTCTCTCTACCTGACCATTGGACTGGGGGTGGTAGGCGAAGAAAAGTCCAATTTCAATTTGCAGTTGGTTGCAGAGGGAGCGCCAGAATCTGGAGACAAATTGAACGCCCCCGGTCCGACACTATGTGCCGAGGAAGCCCATGCGGGCCAAAAAAATATGTAGAAAAAATAAACTGGCAAGGCCGGGGCGGGAGGGCAGGCCGGCAGAGGAGTGAAGTGGGACATTTTTGAAAACCGGCCTGGCACCACCCAAATCACTGTGTTGCCAGCGGAACGAGGTAGATCCTGATAAATCCATGGCCACATGGGTTCCAAGGCAGCTGGTATAGGTAGAGGAAGGAGCAGACCTGCCGGTTTGAGACGAGGAGACTTGTCCTGGCACAGGAAGCGCAGGACCTCCACGAACTCACGAACATCATTGGGCTAGGGCCCGGCCACCAGTAGAACTGAGAGATAAGGGAACAGGACCTCTGCACTCCTGTTGACCCGCCTACGGGAGCAATACCCCAAGACAATACTTCTTTCCGGAGAGCTGACGAACGAAATGTCTTGCTGGGGGAATGCGTTGTAGGTCTACCGGTGTGGCAGAGATGAGCCGTTCTGGAGAAAATAATGTGCCGTGGGTGGACTCGTTCCCCAGTCACATCCAAGCACGGGAGAGAGCGTCGGCCTTGACATTTCGTTCCGCAGGGGGGAAAATGAATGGGGAAAATTTAAACCGGGAAAAGGAAGAGAGACCAACGAGCCTGGGTGGAAATTAAGCGTTGAGCCGTCTTGAAGATATAGCAGGTTTTTATGGTCGGTAAAAATGCTGACTGGGTGACGACCCCCTCCAAGAATACCGCCACTCTCCAGAGCCAGCTTGATGGCCATTTAATTCCGGTCGCCGATAGAGTAATTCCTTTCAGCAGAGGAAAAACTTTTAAAAAAAAAACCCCAAGTGAGGGTCTTGCCTTTGGGTCCTTTCTGGGAGAGTACGGCCCGGCCCCCACCGAGGAGGCGTCGACTTCGAGGAAAAATGGTTGTTCTGTATCTGCCGGGAGAGAAACCGGCGCAGAGGTGAAGGCAGACTTTAACTTAGAAAAGGGCTTCCTCTGCCGCTGGGGGCCAGAGCTTTGGATTGGCGTTCTTCTGGTCAAAGCCACTTTGGGAGATGCCAGCGACGGGAAATGTGGTATAAAATTGCCTATAGTATTTTGGCGAACCCCGGGAATCTTTGTATGGCTCGGAGACCCACGGGCCGCGGCCACTGAAGGACGGCAGACAACTTAGTGGGGTCCATCTGCGGGCCCTTGTCGGAAATGATGTACCGAGGAATGGTAGACTCTGCTGATGAAACTGGCATTTCTCAAGTTTGGCATAAAGGCGGTTGGCCCTTAGATGTCTGAGACTTGTCGTACGTGAACTTGATGGGACTCAAGGTCGGGGGAAACACCAGAATGTCAAAGATACACAACCATGCACGTGTACAGGGTCCCGGAAGATTCTTTTAACGAATTCTTGGAAGACGGGCGGGGCATTGGGCAGAAGCCCAAAGGGCATGACCAGATACTCGAAGTGCCCGTCGCGGGTTTTGGGAAAGCGGTCTTCCATTCATTGCCCTCACGTATCCGTATGAGGTTATGGGCCCCCTCGCAGGTCCAGTTTAGTAAAGATTTTGGCACCTCGTAGCCGGTCAAAAAAGCTCCGTGATCAGGGCAGAGGATAGCGGTTCTTTACCGTGATCTTATTGAGGCCTCGATAGTCTATGCAAGGACGAAAAGTACAGTCCTTCTTAGCCACGAAAAAGAAACCCCGGGTCCAGCTGGAGAGGAGGACTTGCGGATGAACCCCTTCTGGAAAATTCTCCTTTATATATGTAGACATAGCCAAGGTCCAGGTACCGACAGGGGGGAAACCCTGCCACGTGGAGGAGACGTCCCGGCACCAGATCAATAGGACAGTCATAAGGGCGATGGGGTGGCAACGTCTGAGCTTGCTTCTCAGAGAAGACGTCTGCGAAGGCTTGATATGGTGTGGGAAGGCCCGTCAGCGACTTAGACGACCCAGGAGAAGCGGTAAGCACCGGGCGAAGGTGCCACCAAACAGCGAGACTGACACTCCGAACCCCAACTCAGGACTTCGCCCGTTCTGCCCGTCGCGCACGGGAGCATGGCGTGCAACCACGGAGACCCAGGAGAATGGACGAGGAGGAACGGGGTAGTACGTAGAAGCAAGTCTCTCCTTGTGCAGTTTTCCCCTACTTGTAGGACCAGAGGCTCAGTCCGGGAACCGAATTGGATCCTTGGAATCTCACCACTTGACAGTGGAGATGAGTAGGGGCTTCTCCAGGCAGGGTCACAGGGACTTATGCTGGGACACCAGGGCAGCGTCCAAGAAATTTCCAGCAGACCCAGAGTCCCCGGAAAGCAGTAGCGTGAAACTGGGAACCAGTGCCCAGTGCCGACGATCACGGGCATGGTCAGGCGAGGAGAGGGCTTGGCTCTCACCTGGGACGCCTCGCCTACGTACTCTAGTTGCGCCCGTTTCCCCGGGCGCTGAGGGCGCAGTGGGCAGGGGTCTGCGAAATGGTCTGCACTGCCCCCAGTAACAACAAAGATTCTCCTCACGTCTTTTGGTTAGCTCCGTTGTAGACAAGTGGGCTCTATCCACTTCCATGGCTTCCTCGGCGGCAGGGGAAGATGGCAACTGAGGCGGCCTTTGGAAATACTGGGAGCCAGACGAGGGAACGGCGGGGTCTAGCCTGTTCCCTTTTCCCGCCGGAGTTCCTCCTGGCGTTCCGAGAAACGGATGTCAATCCGAGTGGCCAGGGAGATAAGGTCACTCAAGGAAGACGGGAGATCCCGGGCAGATAGGGCATCCTTGACGCGGCTGGAGAGGCCCTTCTTGAAGGTGGCAGTCAACGCCACTTCATTCCAAGATAACTCGGAAGCCAACGTACGGCATAATCGCCTACGGAAGAATCCCCTTGGCGCAGGTTTAGCAAGGCGGTCTCGGCAGATGAAGCCCGGGCCGGTACCTCGAATACACTCCTGAACTCGGTGATAAGGTAGCCAGATTTGGCTGTGACCGGATCGTCTCTGTCCAGAGGGGAGTTTTGCCCAGGCCAGGGCTTTCCCGGAGAGAAGGCTGAGCACGAACGCCACCTTAGACCGTTCGGTAGGAAATTGGTTGCCCATTAATTCGATATGCAGGGAGCATTGGGTGATAAAGCCCCTGCAGGCCTTGGAGTCCCCATCGAACTTGGACGGCATAGACAGACGGAGCCGTGGACCAGCGGTCGGAGCCGGAACCGGAGGGGCAGCGGGAGCAGGTTGCTGCTGCTGGGCGGCCAGGAACTGCTGCATCATGGGGGAGAGATGGCTGAGTTGCTGGGCTTGCTGAGCGATCTGTTGGGGACTTTCTGGCCACAATGGCGGTGAGGTCAGCGTCGGACGGCAGAGGCACCTTGGCGGGAGCCATGGCCGGATCTTACTGTCACATACCCGGACGTAGAGGTGGATCCACTGGACTGCCGCAAGCGATGGTGTAAGCCACGCCAGGGACCGGAATCTAAGTAGGTCCCCCGGTTTTTCACCAGAGCCCCGCCGCAAAGCGGGATGGACCTTGTGCGGCGGGAGTCTACCAGGTCGTTACCCCTGACCGTGACTTGCTTTTCGGTGGCAGCCAAAGTATAGCGTGTACAGAATCGTCAGGCAGGCTCGTAGTCGGGGACAGGCAGAAGGTCAGGGCAGGCGGCAATGGTTTGTGGTCGTG
The DNA here is from genome assembly GCA_025379985.1 of Phyllomedusa bahiana. Lineage (NCBI taxonomy): Eukaryota > Metazoa > Chordata > Amphibia > Anura > Hylidae > Phyllomedusa > Phyllomedusa bahiana. The sequence goes on from JAODAL010002893.1 coordinate 92,745, forward strand.
GACAGGCAGTAGGTCAGGACAGGCGGCAAGATGTGTGGTCGAGGAACGGAAGCTAATGGTACGGTACACGGGAAGTCAGAACAAGGTTGGAACGCTTTCCAGTAGGCCCAAATGGCACTAAAGATCCGGCAACACCCCAGGAAGGGGCAGGTTAAAAAAAGAGCAGTGACCGGGAATAGCCAATTACCGGTGCACTGGGCCCTTTAAATTTCAAGAGCCGGCGCGCGCGGCGCCTTAGATGTCGGGAACGCGCGCCCGGAGGGCTGGAGCAGAACAGGAGGCGCGGCCGGTAATAAGAAGGTGGCCGGCCGGCCGGGGGAGCGTGCCCCCCGCCCGACATGCGGGCGGCGATGCCGCTCGTGCGGGGACCACGGGTGTGCCCACCCGTGACAGTATGTATCATTCATATTCTCTGAAAAAAGGCCAAGAAAGCAAACATTCTGCCGGGGTATGTAAAGTTTTGAGCACAACTGTATATAGGTACCCTCCATAGTTAGGCAGGTACATAGGTCCCCTCTATAGTTAGGCAGGTTTAAATAACGACACTGAAAAAAATAATAACAATAACTAGAACCGTAGCGAAGCTACATATTTGTAGGATAAAGGACCTGTGGTACTGCCGACATATTGTAAATGGCAATCCTGACAACTTTGATAAACAACAAATGATAAAAAAAAGTTTCATATATTCCAAGGTTGTACCAACAACAAGTACACTTCAGCCCACAAATAATGCCCCTTCACTCAGGTCCATAAGTATAAGTACAAAAAAAGTTATTGGTTGTACAAAATGGCGCCATGGCAAAAATGTGAAAAATAGAAAATGTTTGGATTTTGTTTACAGTACCAAAACATAATTAAAACTGTACATGTTTGGTATTGCCGGATTTATACCAACCTGTAGAATACAAATAACACTATTTATACCGAAGATTGAATGCCGCAAAAACAAAATGACATAAGTGTTTTTGCACATTTTGTCCCACTTACAATTTTTGGGTGGTTTCCCAGTATATTCTTTTTTTTTCTCATTCAAAACGAATTTTATTGAGAAGTTGTAACACGTATTAAAGTCGGTAGATATACAGATAATACATATAACATATTATAAACCAGACTACACTACAAAATGAGCTTTACAAGGTCAAGATACATATAAGGCTTAACGACAGGTGTGTCTTGGCAAGAAGCAAAACTAGCATTTCCATCTACTAATTAGAAAATTAGAAAATGGGTCGGACAGGGCTATGATAACATTATATGCAAGAAAAAGTCTCGGAAGAGCTGATGCCTCTTATCCACCCAAAGACTTACATAAACATCTTTCACAAAGTTGCAAACCTTTTACAGAAACAACAAAAACAGAAACATAAAACAAGTTCTCCGGTCAGACCCCCCCCCCCCCCATCCCCAGGCCGCCCCCAAAGCAAGAGCTGCCAATCAAACCCGGCGTCTACATGGTGACGACTAGCCAGGGGTACGGTACTGATCCGTGCGGCAAAAGGACAACCACTCCTCACAAGTGTGCAGATGCTTCATAGTAAGAGAACTAGAGCTTGCATAGAGCTCCTCCATGCGCTGCAGCGTGTGGATTTCTCGGAACCAGGAGGATATGGACGGGCTGGAGGTAGAGAGCCAAAGTCGAGGTATCACCAGTTTTTTTCCACCCCAAAACCAGGGAAACCAGGAGTGAGCCTAAGGGGGAGGGGGCCCCCGTTGGGAAGGGGTATCAAAAAGAAACAGGGCAGCTGGGCATTTTGTATCCTAACCCCCAATAAAAAGAAAAGGTCCAAAACCGACCTCCAAAAAGGGGTTTTAAAAAACAGGACAGCTTTCCCCCAGATATGCAGCAAAGTTTCCCCCCCCTGTCCTTCAACGCCACAAAGGGGTTGGGACCCCGAGAAAAAAGGGGAATTTAAAAGGGGCTGGAACCCTTAACCAACAAATTTATTAATTTTTTAATTTAATTCCTGGCTTTAAAAGAAATGGAATTATTTTTTGGGAAAAAAAAGAAGGTCCCTCCACCCCTCCTCGCCGAGAGCTCCCTAAACCCCAAATTCCCCCCCCAGGTTTTTTTGGGAAGGGGGGAAATTTTTTCCCCATCAAAAAGCAGTAACCCCGGGAAACTCTTGGGGGAGTGGCGCTTCCCCGGGGGACACCAAAAATTCAAAAATTGAATATGGCCCGTAAAATTTTAAAGCAAGTTTTTAGTCGAGTAAAAGCATGTAATTGATAGTAAATTAAACCTTTAAAATTGAGGGTAACACCGCGCCACCTAAAAAAATTTGGGTTTTAAATTTAAAATGAGTCCCGGGGGAGCACACACCAAATTTTTCGCCGCGGGGCCTCATCCCCCTGCAACAACAAGACCAAAAGGGTAAATTTCCCCGGGAACCTCCAGGGTTACCTAAATATAGGGGTTTAACGGGCCCCCTCCCGAATAAGACCCAATTTTTTAAAACATGGGCCCCTCAGAAAACCCTTTTAAAAGTCCCCCCACTGGGGTTTGGGGGGAGAGGTAAATCTTCGGCGTGTTCAAGGGGCAGAACAATTCCCAAAAGAAATTTTTGGGTCTGAAAGACAAGTGAGTCGGGCAGAAGAGATTCTTTAGCTTCCAAGAAAAGGGCCGGCTTTAAATACTAAATTTGGGGAAGGGGGAAAAAACACAGTGTATCGGTCATGGGCTGAGTGAAAAATGTTCCCAATCGTGGTAATACAGACCAAAGGAAGAAAAAGTGGTGTTGGGGAAAAAATATTCCCAAAACGGCTAAAGGAGCCGGGGGGAAAAGAAAAAAGGGGCATTTCCCCCTTTCCTTTTTGGGTGAAGTACTCTCCACACACCCACAAGCATCTCTAAAAAGCCTTTTTTGGATCCCGTTTTAAATTTAGCGCAAGAGAACTTTGGACGGCCAAGTGGAAATATTTTTGCGGGGGTTTAAATTAGGTTGAAATCACCCCCAAAGGATGATCTTGCCCCCGACAAAATTGTGAGGGACTAAGGGAAATTTAAAAAAAAAAGGAAAAATTGTCCGGGGGTTTTGAGCGAAAAAGGGTTTCAATCGTTTAACTTTCCCTTTAACGTTGGGATTTAAAAGAACAGGCCCTACATCGCCTAAGGGGGGAACTCAAAATCTTTAAACCCGGGAAGGATCTGTGGAAGAAAAACGACCCCTTTTGTCTTGGCCACGGAATTGGGTTTCTATGGTACCAGGCCCGGAAAGGGATCAATTTTTTAAAAGGGTTGGGGGGCTTCAATGGGGGTCTTTGGGGAAGGGAGACAATATGGGACCCCTGCCTTTTAAAAAGGTTTTAAAATTTTGTGGGACGGGTTCCCGGGCACAATAAATCCCTTCCCCATTGAGGGGAACACCCCGCAAATTGCCATAAGGAGGCCCCAAAGTTGGGGGGAACAGAAAAGAGAAACCCGAAAGAGAAACCAAAAGGGACGGGCAAAACCAAACCGGGAAAAAGGGTTTTTGCAAATAAACCATTTTTCCCTTTAAAAAAAAAGTAAATAGAAAAAAAAAAAAAGCCTATAAAGAAACAGGCCCCAAAAATAAAAACATTCAAAAAATAAAGGTAACCTCAAGAGCCAAAAACATAGCATAAAGAGGGGGCCCTTTTTAAACTTTGGGGGCGGAAAAAAAATGTTTTTTCAGAAGACAGCAAAGAAAAAGTGGGAGCAAAGAATTTAAACAAAGTACGGGGCGTCCAGGGAAGGGAAAAAAGAAAAAACTCCACCCCCCGCAGCAGGCGCAACAGGCGAGCCCAAACAGTTTTCAAACAAGACCAGAGCGCCCCCCCGGGGGAGGTAAAAAAATGGGAAACCAGAAACCCACAGCTCATTTACATAATATTTTGCGGAAAAAAACCCCTATGGTTTTGGGGGCCCAAAAGAACCTGGCCCTGACCCAAAAAAAAGTGGAGCCTTTTCCCCAAAAAAAAAAAAAGGGGGGGGGGTGGGGGGAAAAGAGGAAAGGGGGGGGGGGGGGCCAGGGAACCAAAGGTGGGGGGGAGGGGGGAAAGATGGAGGGGGGGGGGGTGGGAAAGGGGGAAACCCGGTGTGAAAGGAAAAGGGGGGGGAAATGAGGGGGAGGGGAAAAATGGGGGTAGAGGAAAGGGGAAAAGGGGAGGATTGGGGGACAAAATGGCAAACATCAAAAAGGTAGGGTACAAGTTTGTCAGAAGCAAAAAAGGGGAAAAAAAGGCAAAAAGGGGAAAAAATAACAACAATCAATCTGAAAACCCAAACCCGGGAAAATAAAAGTCCCCAGGATCAGCGATTTGGAAAGTCTCTTGGAGGGGAGTACCCAGGCTAACCCCGGGGGTCTTTGGGGGCGTTTGGGGCTTTGGGGCCGCAGACAGGAATTTTAACCCGCAAAGCCTAAGGATCCGACCGAGGGAAGGGGGCCAACCCAAAACGCATGCAGATCTGGGGGAAAAGCCCCTCAGGGAGCCAAGGAAACGGGGAAAGCCCGGAAAGGGCCCCCTTGGGGGCGGAAGGACACAAGCTTGTCTTTGGGCGAAAATTGGGCAGAAAATGGGAACCCCCATCTGTAAGTGAAATTCCCCCTTGCTTGAAAAAGACAAGAGTTGGTTTTGGCCCCCCGAGTTGGGATTTTAAAGGGTTCCCCGGGAAAAATCTGGGAAGAGGCTCATGTTTCCCTTAAAGTTCACGGGTTTGCATTAAGCCTGCCCTTTCCCCATTATTTCCCCCTAAAAATGGTGGATAAAGGCAAAAAAATTTTTCCCGGGGGCCCGTTACATCCTTTTCTTGGGGGCTGAGGCCCTATGAACCCGTCAAAAATCAAACTCTGAAACCTCCGGGCCCGCCCAAAAGGGTAAAAGTTGAACAATTTTTAGAGTGGGTTTAAAAAGTTTATCTGTCTTTAAATTTTTCTTTGGGAAAAAGGGCCCCCCACTCTGATATTGTTTTCTTCTATTAAAGGTTTTTCTAAACGTCCCCTTGAAATTTACGAGGGGAGCAAATCGACATGTTTTGCTTCCCCAATAGAAGATTTCAAGAGTTTGAAACAAAAATCCGTGGAGGCTTGGTTCCTCCAATTTTTGGGGAAACCCCCCCCTTGAAGACACGATGTCAGACTTTAACAGGGTTCCCGAACTCGCTTTCCCAAACCTTTTTGGGGGCATAAGGGGGCCCGTTTTTTTCATATCCCGATTTGGGGGGAAGCAGCAATAAAATGCCCCCACCCTGGGTTGGGGGTTCAAGAGTAAAGTATTGCTTCCCCAGGAGGAGGGGAAAACTTTAACGGTAGAAAAGCGGGAAACTTGGTTTCCCGGAAAACCCAAGGGGGCTTCACTCAGGGGGCAGGGCTGGCCACTTTCGGCTGGGGGTTTTCTCGGGCTGGGGAAAAAAACCCCACAAGACGAGTTAAAGGGGTTGGGGTTCCCCGAGAGAAACCCAAAATGAAGTATAATACCCCAATAATTTTCCATAAAACGATTTTTTTTTTCCCCAAAAAACATTTTTTAAAAACAAAAAATTTTAAACTGGCCAACTGAAACAAACCCCTTTAAAAAAGTTTTTAAAAAAACAAAAAACCCCCAGGGACAAATATTGGGGACACATCCCTCACCCAAAGTTTTAAAAACAATTTAAAAAAGGGAAAAATGCATAAAAATAAAAAACCGGGATAAAAAATCAAAAGGTCCCAAAAAACAAAAATTTCACCAAAAAAAAAAAAAAAAAAAATTTATGAAAAAAATACAAAAACCTATATTTCAATTCATTACCAAAGTGGTGGATATGTCACCAAGGAGGGTTTTAGCCTCGACGCGCATTTTGCCACCAGCTTTCTCAAGAGGCTAAATGCAGTACACAAAATGAATCCATATATGCACCATAACTAACGCCCCCAGTGTTTCTATTGGCCAATAGAAAAAAATCCTACCTAATGATACTACTACCAGCACCTGCAAAAGCCAGAGACTGCATGGATGTCGGTATCAGGAAGTAGCAATGTGCGCAAATCCGCCGCAGGATAGCAAAAATCACGCACGCATATTAAACATAGAGAGAGTGTTAGGAGGTGGGATAGGTAAGATATGTTATAATCCAAACATAACTATATCCAGAAAACCTCATCTCTAGGCTGGGCAAATAATAATGTTAAGCCCCCTATCGTAACATACCCCTCTCAAAATCATCCATATTCAAACCCAAGAGCAACTCAAGGGAGTGTTGGGTAAACTATCAGTCGCTGTATTAAATTACAAATATTAAAATTCATGAAAGAATAATTAGGGTGTAAAGAAGAAAATAACCAAGAAAAACCAAGCAAGCACACAATCCCAGAAATTGTAATATATGGTTATAAATCTAATTGGTGTAGATGAAAATAATAGCTGTAAACACATACGTAACGCATCAGCATATATCCCCATGCAATAACATGGCCGAGTAACAGACCAGCAAACACTAACAAGGTAGTTTAGTAACTGAATCCCTGTAAAGTATTGACATGTAATCAATCGCTGCTCCGTTATTAACAATATATATGGCCCAATGCAGGAATATTAAGCAAGCGTCATTCAATTAATCCAACATATTTACCAAAGATGTTATGGGTAGCGCTCGCAACCCCAACGGGCGTTTCGCACAGATGTTGCTTCCTCAAGGGGTATGCAAAACTGACGTGTGATACTCAATAAATAGGAAATCCCATACCTGACTCAGCTGGAGCTCATCAACGGCGCACAGGTCGTGTTCAAAGGGAGCCGCGTCACTGCCCCGCTTCCGGCAGTCCCGCAGAGGCGCGCATGCGCAGAAGCGCTATACTTCCGTACATTGGCCAATAGAAACACTGGGGGCGTTAGTTAAGGTGCATATATGGACTCATTTTGTGTACTGCATTTAGCCTCTTGAGAAAGCTGGCGGCGAAACGCGCGTCGAGGCCAATACCCTTCTTGGTGACATATCCACCACTTTGGCAATGAATTGAGTTATAGGTTTTTGTATTTTTATCATAAATTTTTTTTTTTTTGGTTTGATGCATTTTTGTATTTTTTATCACTTGATCTATGTGTATATTTATTATGCATCTTTCCAATTTACTGTTTGTTAACTTTGGGTGAGAGATGTGTCACCAATATTTGTACTGGGGGGTATTTTGTGTTTTTAAATGTTTTTAAGGTTGTTTCAGTTGTGACAGCTGAAATTTTTTGTATTTATAATGTATTTTTTGGAATAAAAATCGTTATATGGTAATTATTGGAGAGTCATTATACTTCATATTGGTACATGTTGTTTATGGTATGGTGACTTATACTCATGTTTAGACCAGTTTTTGAATTGGTATTGGAGTGCCACAAGAGGCTGTGTGGAAATACAGATTGATGAAGAGAGTAGCTCGCAGGGGCCAGAGTAGTAGGCTCAGAGGTATGGAGGCTAGTAGCAGGAGATCGATGCCCTATGGCTGCTGCAAAGTCACTGGGCGGCTCCAGAGGTATCTGAAGGTCAGCCTGATGAGTGGGGTTGGGAGCCGGCACAGGTGGATGGGGAGAGGCCAGGTGAGCGTCCATGTTAGCCCTCTGGGCGTGCAAGGGGGTCTCAAAACGGCTCTCTGCGGCTGTAACTTGGGGGGGTGAAGAAACCCTCATGGGGCATGCACGGATGACGGTGGTGCGGCCACTTGTGGTAACACACAGTGAGGTGGAGCAGCTAGTGTGGCCAAAGAGGAGGGTACAGCCATGTCCTCCATGTCCAGGCCAGGACCCTCCGCAGCCCAGTTGGTGGTAGAGCTGAGTTGAGAGGCTGAGGCAGGACCTGCTGCAGGCGGGAATCTCGGTGCAGAGAGGGCCGCCGCCATCTTGGCAGAGCCGAGGGATGTCTGCCCCAGAGGAGTGACTAGATGCTGGGCAAAAGAGGAGATGGCATCGGCCGCCGTTACACAGCCAGAAGACTGTGGTGTGCACCCACCTCGGTCTGCAGCGCTGATGTCCCCGGATTGTTCAGCTCCAGGAGCCCGCAGGTGTCATCATCGTCTCCCGCTCCTCTATGGCTGTCGGGCGCCGAGGTGCGTCACACTCCCGCGACTGCAGCGGGGATTGCGGGTCCGTGTTGTAGATCCCCGGAGAACACGGCGGAGCAAGTGAGAGCTCGCAGGATGGGGATGGAGGCTTGGTCCCAGTCGCCGCTGTGTTAGGCTGCAGCGCTTTCCCCTTGCGGCGCCGAGAGGAGGGCGGGCAAGATGGCGCCTCCGCGCACTGAGCGCGGGAATCCAGCGGGTCCTCAGGGAGGTCAGAGAGGTGAAAAATTGTTGGAGATGGGGAAATCTCCTGTCGTAACGTCCTTAGAGGCTTTAGCAGCCTTTTTTGCCCGTTTGCTGCCCATTTTTAGAGCTGGAAGAGGCTTTGAAAGCTGGCCCTGGACGGAGCTCCTCACACACGCGTCTGTACTCCTCATATAGCAGGACACGCCCCCTCCCAGTATATTCTATGGTATAGTGAATGGCATCATTAGAAAGTACATCTTGTCCAGCAAATAAAAGCCCTCATATGTCTTTGTAGGTGGAAAAAAAAAAAAGTTATGGCTCTGGGAACGCAGGGAGGGAAAAACAATTATGACAAAAAAAAAAAAGGCCTCGGCGGGAAGGGATTAAAGTATTAAAAACTCTGTTTAGGAAGTTTATTAACCCATTAGGTCTTTCACAGAAATTAAAGCAAAATGAAGGTGAAACTTCAAAATGTTTTTTAATGCATTTTTCAATGGAACACGGTAGATGACACCAGGGAAATGCAACTCAACATCGATTTCCCCCAATTATGCCGTTTTAAAATGCCATATGTTGCCCTAGAGCATTATTTGGCTCAACCACAAGCCTCGGAATAGGAGGAGCACCTACTAGACTGAGGTCTCATTTTCATTAGGATTTTCTTTAGGCGCCATTATAAGTTTGTGGAAATCCTAAAGGTGCTAAAAATTAATAACCACCCCTAAAAAGACAACATATTGGGAACTGCACCCCTTAAGGAATATATCCAGGAGTGTAGTGAGTATATCGACCCCATGTTTCATAAATTTTTTTCAACACCCCTCATTAATCTCATCTAGAGGTGTATTGTGCATTTTGGGCGCACAGGTGTTCTAAAGCTGGGCCATGAAAATGGTGAGAAAAAAAACACAGTTCCGCCATTGTTTTTTTGACTCAATTTTTACAGCATTCGCTGTGCGGTCTAAATAACATGATAACTTTACTATGTGGGTCGGTAGTATTACAATGATATAAATTTATATAGTTTTTTATGTTTTATTACTTTAACACAATAGAATGCGTTTATAAAAAATAGCGTTTGTCGTCATAGTCTGACAGCTGTAACGATATAAAAGACATTCTACCTTTACTCAGCAGGTCGATACAATTACAGCGATACCCAATCTGTATTTTTTTTATGTTTTACTGCTTTTACACATGCTTTTGGGAAGACTGGCATTTGTAAAGGAGAAAAGGGCGATGTACTTGTTCTTATTTTAGTATTTTGTGTTTTACTTTTTTTGTACTTTTCACATTTTTTGTATCACTGATCTTTTGATCACTATGCCCAGCCACGCGGTGTAGTGGTGTCACAGAAAGCCCAGAAGCCTTTATTAGGCTCTTGGATTGCTATGGAAAACATTGGCAGCCACAATCACATCATGGCAGTGGCAACGGAGACAGAGGGAGCTCTCACCCTCTGTCTTTTCCTTAGCTGCTGCAATCAATCGAGTGAGCTCCAGTCATGGGCGACATGGTATGGTGCCAACTGTAATATACAGCTAGTTCCATGCTGCGATCATTCAGGCCCTGCTCGTGAGCACACACGATGTCCACAACATACCTGCATGTCCATTTGCGGGATGTCACTTCCCGTGAGGATGTAGAGATTCTTCCAATGTTGGGAAGGGATTAATAAAAAAACACTATTCAATTTGCAAGGAGACCTGATAATTTATGGTTATTTTAGCATTGTAATTTCAAAAGAGGTAGCGAATCTACTACTGGAACAATGCTCCGGAGAAAACAATTTCTTCCATACACAAAAATACTAAATAATAATATTAACTACCATTCCCTGTCAAGCTCATCAATAGAGAAAACGTTACTTTTGTTTGCCACATCCCTCCAATGGTTAAGGATCTACCTCCTACATGGGAACTTATCTCAACTCCAACTTCTTCACCAGTTAAGGAACCAAAGAATAGACTGGAAATTATTTCCCCACTCCGGTCACAAAAACAAAGCCAACGCAGACACCGGTCAAATGACTGAAAAGCTGGATTTATATCTTTTCAATGCTTCTTTTGAGGCTCATTTTGAATTTGCCTTTGAGGTTCTTTGTTAGCCTTTCTCTTTCTTTGTAGGGCCCTGCATTGAACTTTCCCCACCTTTATTCCCACTTGCATGGGAATCGGTTTCAAGTTTTATTGCAATGATATTTGCATATTTCTTGCAGATGTTCGTTTACTTTTATTTGTTCTTGAGTCATATGATATGTATGTAATGATCCTATCCATCTACAATCTGAACGCCATTATTATTCCTTATAATTTCTACTTAGGCAATTCTATGGCCTCTAATGGGGATCAAGTTTATTTCTCTTAATATGAAAGGCCTGAATTCAGCATTCAAAAGGTCATTGTTTTGGAGGGAAGTTTTGAAGTCTCGGGCTGGAAGAGAACTTACACGATCATTGGCAATACATGCACCCAGGGGAAGTAGACTACACCTTTTACTCTGCTACTAAACAAACCCACTCTAGAATGGACTTTTTCTTGCCAAAAAGATTAATGTTATCGAATACTATGTCCTCAGAAATAGGCTTTAGGACATGGTCCGATCATGCCCTGGTCTTTCTTACTAAAGATGCTTTTGTCGCTACTATCCTATCCATTTGCCGTGGCGTATTAATAATTTTCTATTAAAATCTAAAGTCATTACTAAAGAAATTAAACAATTAGGGGAGTGTTTTGCTATCAATTCTCCATCAGCCCCTTCACCAAATTCCCTGTTGTGCCCCCAAAGTATATATTAGAGGATGCTTTTTTGCATTGGCTTCCAGGGAAAAACGCAATACAGAAAATAAATTAAACGATCTTTTAGATAAACTAAAATCTCTAAATCCAATGTAAATGATGAACTATTAACACTTAAATCTCGGCTTGAAGAAATGGAATTTCTATCTTAGTGGCGTTCGTCCCGGTAAGCTATTAGCACAAAGAGTAAAATCGTTCCAAGCTAAATCTAAAATCACTTACTTAACTACTGATAAAGAAAATATGTGATCTTCAGTAAATAGCAAACTGTTTTGTAGAAAATTATAAATCTTTATATAATACTGGGAATAAGGACTCCACCTCGCCAATTCAGGAACCGGATAACAAGGAGTTCCTCTCTCATATTAATCTCTCCACCTTAACAGATTCACAAAAACAAACTCTTAGGCTATGTTCACATGGCTTAATTGCGGGACGTATTTCGCCCGCAATTACGCCGTGTGGACGGGGGGCAGGGCGAGAGGTGGGGGGGGGGGGCGGCAGCTCCCCGGCCCCCTAGACATGTATTATCCACGGCACGGATAGGCCGTGAATAAGTAGCATGTCACTTCTCTCCCCGCTCGGCGTATTGTGCGAGCAGGGATTGGAGCCGTAATCCATAGTTCTCTGAGAACTGTGGATTACCATAATGACTGAGACGTATTTCAGCCCGTAATTCCCGCAGTACGGCACAAATTACGGGCTGAAATACGTCCCAGAATAAGCCGTGTGAACATTGCCTTAGGGCCACATGCATGAAAACTGTCTAGGTCTAAAACTCACTTTGTTGCCCATAGCAACCAATCAGAGCGCCCCAGAGAACTATATGAAATGAAAGGGGGGCTCTGATTCGTTGCTATGGGCAACAAAGTGAGTTTTAGACCTAGACAGTTTTCATACATGTGGCCCTTAATGTCCTCTTATCGATACCTGAAATAATCCATACAATTAAACGGTTTAAACTTAACAAATCTCAAGGTAGAGGTGGACTAACAAACGAATATTACAAACTTTTTTGTCTCATCCTTGCTCCGCAACTTTTGAACATATTTAACTCTATAATTAAGTGCGGTAATCCCCCCTAAAGAAAATGTTAGAAGCTAATATAACCACAATACCGAAACCAGGGAAGGCCACAGATTTAGTTACTAATTACAGACCCATTTCCCTTCTAAACTGTGTTATTAATTTATTCTAAAAAATTGTAGCTAATAGGTTAAATATCATTCTCCCTTGACCGATTAGTATGGACCAAGTGGGCTTCATTCGAGACTGACAAGCTAGGAATGCAATTCGTAGGGTTCTAAATCGAATTCATAAATTTAACAAGTCATTCAAATCAATGGAGATTAAATCTTCAACATAATCAACTGGTTATCAGTGGCGTAGCTACAGGGGTCGCAGCAGCCACACTTGCCACTCAGCTGCATCGCTGGGTCAGTAGTGATTGCCGCCTGCGTGGGGCACGCAGCCTCTGAGGCTGAACAGCCGAAATACACTCATCTTGGCCGTTCTGCCACTGGAGGCAGTGGCGCAATGTAATGACGTCATCGTGACGCTGCCTGTACTAGGCCCTAAGCTTATTTTAAGGTTTAGGGTTTATTAGACGCTGGAACTGCCGTCCCGTAGTGGACAGCGTGATGACATCACGCCACCTGTTCCAGATTAAAAGAGAAGTCCAGTGGGAGAACAGAGGAGAGGTGAGTATTAATATTTATTTTTTTTTTAATTGGGGGGCCCTATATATACATACCTAACTTCTGGGTGCCCTATATACACCTACCTAGCTACTGGGGACCCTAGATATAACTAACTACAGGGGGCCCTACAGAAATATCTATCTAACTACTGAGGGGTCCTATATATATCTACCTAACTACTGAGAGCCCTATATAGACATACCCAGCTCCTGGGGGGCAGTGTATAAACTGTGGGCCCTATTTAGACCTACCTAGATACTGGGGCCCTATATATACCCCTACCTAACTGCTAGGGGGCCCTATATATACCTACCTAGCTTCTGGGTGCCCTATATACACCTACCTAGCTACTGGGGACCCTATAAATACCTAAATAACTACAGAGGGCTCTATATAAATACCTCCCTAACTACTGGGGGCTCTATAGAGACCTACCTAACTACTGGGGTCCCTATATATATCTACCTACTAGGGAGCCCTATATATACCTAACTAACTATTGGAGGCCATATATATAGCTACCTAACAATTGGGGGCCCATTGTATAACTACCTAACTACTGAGGGCCCTATATATACCTAATGAACTGCTGTGGGGCCATATATATACACACCTACGTAGCTACAGAGGGGCCATATATATACTTACATAGCTACCTGGGGGGGCTCAATATACCTACCTAACTACAGGGGTCCCTATATATATACCTACCTAACTACTGGTGGCCTTACATATACCTACCAACAGTTGAAACCAGAAGATTACATACACTATATAAAAAGACACATATGCATGTTTTTCCCACTATCTGACATGAAATCAGAATAAACCTTAACCGTTTTAGGTCAATGAGGATTACCAAAATTATTTATATTTGCAAAATGCCAGAATAGTGAGACAGAGAGAATTTAGTCAAAAGTTTCCGTACACTAGGATTACTACGCCTTTAAACAATTTGGGACAGCCCATATGATGATGTCATGTCTTTGGAAGCTTCTGATAGGTTTATTGGCAACATTAATTAGAGACACACCTGTGGATGTATTTTTAATGCACACCAGAAACACACTTCTTCTGTGTGTAACATCATGGGAGAGTCTAAAAAAAACAGCCAAGATATCAGGAAGAGAATTGTACACTTGCCAAAGTCTGGTTCATCCTTGGGTGCAACTTCCAGATACCTGAAGGTGCCTCATTCATCTGTACAAACAATAATACGCAAGTACAAACAAGAAGGGAATGTCCAGCCATCATACCGCTCAAAAAGGAGACGGGTTCTATGTCTTAAAGATGAACGTGCTTTGGTCTGACATGTGCATATCAACCCAAGAACAAAAGCAAAAGACCTTGTGAAGATGCTGGCGGATGCTGGTAAGATTGTGTCATTATCCACAGTGAAACGAGTACTGTATCAATATGGGCTGGAAGAGGCCATTAATCTAAAAGAAAAGCCAGATTAACCCTTTAAGGCACCCTGATGTTCCTGAACCTCATGGTTCACTGCCTGTTAAGGCACCCTGATGATCCAGGAAAGTCAGGAAAGCTTTCTGTCTCCCTGTGCAGAGATAAGATGAAAGCTCTATGCTAATTGCTGTTTCTGACAGCTAATTAGCACATCTACACAGCAGGTGATCAATCATTGCAGTCCTGTGATCCCCTGTGCCAAGGATCGCTGGGATTGGTCAGTCAGTCTGCTGACTCACCCATTACAGCTGATACACATCCTGGGCTCTGCTTTGTGTGAGAGAGTGAGGAGATCGTATTTCTGTGCTGGGTCCTAGTGTCCTGTGCTGTGATCAGGGTTGTCACAGCCTGAAATACTTAATTAACCCCTCCACTGCCTAATCACTTCACTGCTCCTGTGATCTATTTGTGGCAGCTGTCTGATCAGACAGTTTGCCACTTTCAAGTTCCAGCAATTTTCTGCCAGTGATCATCACTGGCTCATACAGTGAAAAACACACAAAAAAATTAACCCCTTCATTGCCAAGTCCCTGTTCCCCTCACTCATAATTATAGCTGTCTGATCAATTAAGACAGTTTGTAACTTCTGTTCCCACATCTGTCACTGTCCATCACTACCACCAATAAAGCATGAAAAATATACTAAAACAAGAAGGTCCTCCTTCAATTCTGAGGCCTGTGGAAGAGTCAAAAAGCGCATATGGGCCACAAGTGGGATATTTCTAAAAACTGCATAATAAGGAGAATCATTATTGAGTTGCAATTTCTTGGTAAAATATACGGGCTTCCAATGAATAATGAACAAAAATCGGAAATCTGCAAAAAAGTTAACATTTTGAAATTTCACCTTCGCTTCTCATTCATTTCTGCGAAATACCTAGAGGGTTAATAAACTTCCTAAATGCTGTTTTGACTATGTTAAGGGGTATAGTTTCTTAAATGGAGTCATTTATGGGGGTTTCTAACATACAATCTCCTCAAAACCACATCAGAAGTGGCCTGGTTCCAAAAAAAATCTGTTCTGCAAATTTTCTTGAAAATGTTAACATTTGCTACTAAATTTCAAAGCCCCCAAATGTCTTAAAAATAATAGGATGTTTAAAAAAATCATGCCAACATAAAGTAGACATATGGTAGATGTTCATTATTTACTATTGTTTGGTGTGACTATGTGTCTTGCACACAGAAATGTTTAAACTTTGAAAATGGCAAATTTTTCCAAATTTTCACAACATTTCGATATTTTTCACAACTAAACAAGGATTTTATCGACCAAAATTAATTGCTAAATTAAAGCACAATATTTCACGAGAAAACAATCTGAATCACATGGATAGGTAAAAGTATTGAAAAGTTATTCATCGATAAAGTGGCACATGTCAGATTTGAAAAAAAGTGCTTGGTCCTTAACTCCAAAACAGGCTTAGACCTTAAAGGGTTAAAGTTTGCAAATGCACACAGGAACGAAAAAGACCTACATTTTTGGAGACATATCCTGTGGTCCAAGGAAACTACGAAACTGTTTGGCCATAATGACCATTGTTCCAGTTGGAGGAAAAAGGGAGAAGCTTGGAAACCTAAGAACAGCATCCCAACTGTGAAACACAGGGGTGGTAACATCATGCTGTGGGGGTAGTTTTGCTGCAGGAGGGACTGCTGCACTTCACAAAATAGATGGCCTCATGAGAAAAGAAGATTATGTGGCAATACTGAAGCAACATCTCAAGACATCAGCCAGGAAGTTACAGCTTGGCGGAAATGCATCTCCCAAATGGACAAAGGAGTGAAGTATACTGCCAAACTGGTTACAAAGTGGCTTAATGACAACAAAGTCAATGTTTTGGAGAGGCCATCGCAAAGCCTTGATCTCAGTTCTATTAAAAATCTAACACGCCATCATAACCCCTTTACTAAAAAAGCCCTCTCTGGACCAGTCCTGTGCTGCTAAACTCCCCGACCAGTCTCTAACCTCCCCTTATCTCTAAAACTCCGGGAAGCTTGGTCTACTCTCGCCTAATCCGCTATCTCTCTACTAACTCTTCTCGACCTCTACAATCAGGTTTCCGCCCTACACTCCACGGAAACTGCCTTAAAGTCTCAAATGACCTCCTAACAGCAAAATCTCAAGGTAACTACTTTTGGGCTGCTTCTCTTGGATCTCTCTGCAGCGTTTGACACTGTGGATCACCACCTTCTCCTCAGCTTTGCTCAGCACCATTGGCCTCCAGGACACCGCTCCACTTGATTTATCCTATCTCTCTGACCGCTTCTTCAGTGTCTCATTTTTCCGGCTCTACCTCCTCTCCTCCCCCTCTTGCTGTTGGAGTTCCCTCAGGGTTTCAGTTCTAGGCCCCTCTCCTCTTTTCATTGTTCAACAGCCCCATTGGACAAACCATTCATTTAGATTTGGCTTCCGTACCATCTCTATGCGGGATGACACCCAATTATACACCTCCTCCGTGGACATCACTCCTGCTCTGCTACAAAACACCAGTGACGTCTGGCCGCTGTTCTGACATCATGTCTCTCTCCACGAAACTTAAACCCTTTTCACTAAGACTGAACTTCTTGTCTTTCCGCCATTTCCAACCAACCCACCTGCTATTTCTGTTTCCGTGTGTGGCACCACCATAAATCCTAGCCAGCGGCCGCTGTTCCTGGGGTTATACTAGATTCTAATCTGTCCTTCCCCATATCGCCAATCCCTTGCCCGCCCCTGTCACCTGCACCTCGAGAACATCTCCAAAATCCGTCCATTTCTCACCGTGGAAACAACTCAAACTCTATTACTGCTCTTATCCTTTCTCGTCTTGACTACTGTAACTCCTTGCTTTTGGGGTCTACCTCTCTGCAAACTCTCCCCTCTTTCAATCTGTCCTAAATGCAGCACCCAGGCTCATCTTTCTCTCCGCCGCTATACTGATGCTCTACCCGTGTCATCACTGCATGGTTCCATTCAGTACAAGATACAGTATAAACTCTGCATACTCACTCATTAAGCTCTCCACAACGCTGCACCCCTTACATCTCCTCCCTCGTCTCTGTCTACCACCCGACCCGCTCTCTCCGCTCTGCTGCTGATATCAGGTTACACTCATCAATCATCCGAACCTCCCTAGCCCGTCTCCAAGATTTCACACGTGCGGCACCAATTCTCTGGAATATGCTACCGCGGGCGATCAGGCACACTCACAACCCTCACAGTTTTAAAAGGGGCCCCGAAAATACATCATCTCAGTCTGGGCCTACCAAGATCCCTAAACTGCTATCACAAAACATTTGTCACTCCCTCACTAGGGCACTCACAGGCACTTATCTGTATATAGATGTACTGTCAGGGGGGCAGGTTCATCATTTTTCATGTAAACCACCCCCTATTTATGAAAACATGGCTGACCATTGTAAAACTTGGCACTTTTACCGTCTGTTTCACCATACACCCTAGTAGATTGTAAGCTCTCACGAGCAGGGCCCTCACACCTTGTGTCTCATCTGTAAGTACTTTTAATGTGTAATGTCTGTACGTTTACCCTTGAATTTGTAAAGTGCTGCGGAATATGTTGGCGCTATATAAATAAAGATTATTATTATTATCTATGGGCAAAGCTGAAGAGGCAGGTGCGAGCAAAGCAACCTACAAACATGGCTCAGTTAAACCAGTTCTATCAGGAGGAATGGGCCAAAATTCCTACTAACTATTGTGAGAAGCTTGTGGAAGGATATCCAACATTTGCCCCAAGTCATACAGTTTGCCCCAAGTCAAGACGTAGAGGATGCCCCCTTGTTTTAGATACAATCCTGGGTATAAATAAATCTTGAGAAATCTCTTTATTGACCTTTGATGTATTTAAACATATTTATCATGTCCCTCCGAAGCCATCTTTACTCTAAACTAAATAACCCCAATCTTGCTAATCTTTCTGGGTATTGCAGTCCAGCCAGTCCTTTTATTATATTTGTTGCCCGCCTTTGTACCTGTTCAAGCTCTACAATGTCTTTCCTGTGCACTGGTGCCAAACTGGGACACAAAATTCCCTATTGGTCTAACCAGTGACTTATATAATGGGAGAATAATGTTCTCATCATGTGCATCTATGCCCCTCTTAATACACCCCATGATCCTGTTTGCCTTGGTAGCTGCTGGCTGCTACAATTAAGTTTACTGTCCACCAGGATTCCCAAGTCCTTTTCCATGTCACTTTTACCCAGCGCTTTTCCAATTAACATGTCGTCATGTAAAGGATTTTTCCTCCCCATGTGCATAACCTTGCATTTATCTGTGTTTTAAAACCCCAATCTGTCACTTCTCCGCCCAGGCCTCCAACTTATCCAGATCCCTTTGTAATAACACATTATCCTCTGTGTTGATTACTTTACAGAGCTTAGTATCATCCGCAAAGATCGATATTCTTCTGTGCAATCCATGTGTAAGATCGTTAATGAAAATGTTAAAGAGGATAGGGCCCAATACTGAGCCCTGTGGTACTCCACTAGTAACAGGGATCCAGTCTGAGTATGCACAGTTAATTACTACCCTTTGTTTTCTATCTCTGAGCCAGTTGTTTACCCACTTGCACACTTTGTCCCCCAGTCCAAGCTTTCT
Organism: Phyllomedusa bahiana; assembly: GCA_025379985.1. Taxonomy (NCBI): domain Eukaryota; kingdom Metazoa; phylum Chordata; class Amphibia; order Anura; family Hylidae; genus Phyllomedusa; species Phyllomedusa bahiana. The sequence continues at coordinate 111,544 of JAODAL010002893.1, forward strand.
CATTTTACTTACCAACCTTTTATGTGGAACCGTATCAAATGCTTTAGCAAAAGCTAGATATATGACATCTAGTGCCTCAGCCCGATCTAGTCTAGAACTAACTTCCTCATAGAAGCTGATGAGCTTAGTTTGACAGGACCGATCGTTCATAAACCCATGCTGGAACAGCGTTATACATTTATTTTCAGTGAGATAATCCAGGATAGCATCTCTAAGAAAACCTTCAAACATTTTACCAACAACAGAGGTTAAGCTTACCGGCCTATAGTTTCCAGGATCACGTTTTGACCCCTTTTTGAATATTGGCACCACATTTGTTATGCGCCAGTCCTTTGGGACATAACCCGTTATTAGACTGTCCATAAATATTAACTCCCTTAAGACACGGAAGTGTATACCATGAGGACCTGGGGATTTGTCTATTTTAAGCGTCCTAAGGCGGAGCTGCACTTCGTCCTGGGCTAGACAAGCAACACTTAAGTTGGAGTTACCTTATCCCTCTGCTCATTAACAGGAAGGTTATCCTCCTCGGTAAATACAGTAGAGAAAAAATTGTTTAGCAGGTTTGCTTTTTTTCTCATCGCCCTCTACAATCTCTCCCTCAGTACTTTTCAAGGGGCCAACATTTTCTGTTTTAATCTTTTTACTATTTATATAGTTAAAAAATATTTTGGGGTTACTTTAACTTTCTATGGTAATATGTCTTTCTGTCTCCAGCTTTGCTGCCTTTATAATTTTTTTACATATTTTATTTTTTTCTTTATAGTTTCTTAGTGCCTCTTCACTGCCGTCCTGTTTTAGTAGAAGAAATGCTTTCTTTTTGTTATTTATTGCCTCTTTTACATCCCTGTTAATCCACATTGGGTTCTTCCTGTTTCTAATTATTTTATTAGCATAAGTTATGTACCTCTCACAGTGGGCGCCTAAGATGTTTTTAAAAATATCCCATTTATTATTTGTTCTACCATTTTTAAATACCTTGTCCCAGTCAATACGGTTTAGGGCCTCCCTAAGCAGAATAAAATTAGCCTTACTAAAATTCTGTGTTTTTGTGGCTCCCTGACAAAAAACTCTATTGAACGATAAATGAAAATGTATTATATTATGGTCACAATTTCCTAGATGCCCCTCAACCTGAACCTTTGTTACTCTGTCAGGTCTATTAGTGAATATTAAGTCTAGAATGGCATTTCCTCTAGTCGGTTCCTGCACCATTTGGCAAAGGTAATTATCATTAGTTATTGACAAAAACATGTTTCCTTTATGAGCTACAGGTTTCAGTTTCCCAATTGATGTCTCGATAGTTAGTCACCCATAATAACAACCTCATTCTGATTAACTGCCTCATCTTTTTGTCTGAGGAGTACATCTTCAATGGGTTCTGTTATATTTGGGGGCCTATAGCAGACCCCTATTAGTATTATACTGTCAACCCCATGTATATTTACCCATAATGATTCTACATGTTCATTACCTGTACCTATATCTTCCCGCAGTGTTGCCTTCAGACAGGGTTTTACATAGAGACAGACACCTCCCCCCTTCTGGTCTTTACGATCTCTTCTAAATAGACTGTAACCCTGTAAGTTAACTGCCCAGTCGTAGCTCTCATCCAGCCATGTCTCAGTTATGTCATATTTTTCTTCAGCAATTAATAATTCTAGTTCATGTACTTTGTCATGTTCCTGCACTTCCATGCCGCCATCCTCCCCAACATCTACACCTGCGAGTGATTGCTCAGTGAGCAACAAACTCGCTTCCAAGTTGGCAATGGATCTCAGTGTCGCCACTTGCTCATTTAGATCCAGGATATGGGCTTCTAAATATGCAGTGTGCACACATCTTGCACAGCCGTATGGACCCTCGAACTGTTGCTCAAGAATGGCATACATTGCACAGGTTGTGCACTGGACGGCATTGTTAATCATGGAACTCATGGGGATGTTACCAAGAAGATATACAAATACAATTATAATAAGCAGTACAATACTGTCCCCTCTAAACTCCCCAAATCTAAAGTCCCTCAATATTAAGTCCCCACACTTGAAAGAGACACACTCACTCACTCATTCAGATACTTAGCTTTTAGATCTTTTTCCCAGAGCTCTGCTGCAACCTCTCTTCCAGGAAGCAAAATACCTCACCAGTATTACACAGGTGCAATTAAAGCTCTTCTGATAGGTAACCACACCTCTAACTATTCACCTGATTAGTCACCTGATTCAACAAGCACTCAGCAATTATGTATGTTTGTAACTATAGAACTGCAGTACACAAACTACTCTTTAACCCCTTAACGACCTTAGACGTATGCATACGTCCAGGTCGTTTGGGGGTTAACGCACCTGGATATATGCATACGTCCTGAGGATCGTGCGAACGCTAAAGCAGAGATTGCGCGATCGGCGCGGGGTGTCAGCTGTATATTACAGCTGACATCCCGCAGCATCATCCCCGACCCGAGATCGCTATATACCGTACAGTGACCGCTATAAAAAATAAAAATAAAAAACACTACCAGGATTGCTGTATTTTGTTCAAAACGTCTCACAAAACCTTAATAAAAAGTGAACATAGTGTCATATGCACCCCATAATGTTACCAATAAAAACATCAACTCATCCCACAAAAAACAAGCCCATACACAGCTCTGCACACAGCAAAATAAAAAAAGTTATGGCTGTCAGAATAGGACAACATAAAAACGCAATTTTTTATAGACATTTCTATTGTGTAAAAGTAATAAAACAGAAAAAACTATATAAAATCTATATCAATGTAACTGTACCGACCTCCAGAGTAAAGTTATCCTGTCATTTACACTGCACGGCGCACGCTGTAGAATTGAAACCCAAAAAACAATGACTGAACTGCCTTTTTTTCCCCCCATTTTCATGGCCCAATGCTAAAAAAAACTATGGAACACCTGTGCATCCAAAATGCACAGTACACTCCTAGATGAGATCCCTGAGGGGTGTCGAATCCAAAATGGGGCCACTTCTGGAAGGTTTCACCTGTTCTGCTACTTTGGGGGCTTTGCAAATGTGACATGGCCCCACCAAAATCTGCGTTCCAAAAGCCAAATAGCGCTCCCTCCCTTGTATGCCCGGCCATGCGCCAAAACAGCAGTTTACACCCGCATGTAGGGTATTGCCGAACTTGGAAGAACGTGTGTAACAAAATTTTGCGGTTCTTTTTTCCAGGATTCCATGTAAACATGAAACATTTTAAGCTAAAATTGCGGATTAGTGGAAAAAATTTTTTTTACATTTTCACAGCCTAATGCTAAAAAAAAAAATTGTGAATCACCTGTGGGGTCTATATACTCACTACACCTCTGGATATATTCCTTAAGGGGTGTAGTTTCCAATATGGGGTCTTTTTAGGGCTGTTTATTAAGTTTTATCACCTTAGGGTGTCCCCAAACCTGAAATGGCACCTAAATAAAATCGTATTGAAAATGAGACCCCAGAGTCCAGTAGGTGCTCCTCCTATTTGGGGTTATGGTTGAGCCAAATAATGCACTAGGGCCACAATTTTGGGATATCTCTAAAAAGGGCAGCCGGGCGGGAATTGATATTATGTTGCATTTACCTGGTCACATTTACCGTATTCCAGTGAATAATGGATAAATATTGAAAATCTGCAAAAATAGTGAAATTTTGAAATTTCACCTCCACTTTGCTTTTATTTCTGTGAAATACCTAAAGGGTTATCAAACTTCCTAAACACTGTTGTAAATACTTCAAGGGGTCTAGTTTCTTAGATGGAGTCATTTATGGGGGTATCTAACATGCAGGCCCCTCAAAGCCAAGTCAGAACTGGACTGTTCCCTAAAAAAATGTATATTGCAAATTTTATTGAAAATGTGAGAAATTACTACTAAATTTCTAAGCCTTCTAATGTTGTAAAAAAAAAAAAACATTAAAAATTGATGCCAACCTATAGTAGACATATGGGTAGATGCTATTTTATAAACTTTTTGTGGTGAATAATTTCTGTCTTGCACACAGAAATTTTTGGAACTTTCAAAATGAAATTTTTTCCAAAATTTTCATGAAATTTTGATATTTTTCACAAACAAGCAAGGATTGTATGGATCAAAATTTCTTACTAACTTAAAGCACAATGTGTCACGAGAAAACAATCTCTGAATCACATGGACAGGGGAAAGTGTCAAGAATTATTTCACATAAATTTGGCACATGCCAGATTTAAAAAATACGGCTGTGTCGGGGAAGGTCAAAACGGCTGGGTCCTTAAAGGGGTTTTTAAATAAAATGTAATCTAGACACAAAAAAAGTGTAGCTACAGTTAAACTAGATGTTTTACTATGATTTTAAATGTACTGCAATAATAAATAAACACAGGTATAAATGAACCAAGTATTTGCTGGAGAATTAACAAGGACTTCTCCCTCTCAATATTACGTCCCTACACTTAACAAAAACACACTTGAAAGAGACACACTCGCTCACTCGTTCAGATACTTAGCTTGTAAATCTTTTTCCCAGAGCTGTGCTGCAACCTCTCTTCCAGGAAGCAAAAGGAGATGATGATGATGTATCGGTATTAATAGGTGCTTGTCTATTGTTGTTATTGGTATTATTTATCTTGGTATACTGGTTTGCTCAGTAACATTCTATGATATTAGTCACTATATGGTATTGATATGTGGGGTATTATTTTGTCTCTGTACATTGTTGCTGTTGGTAATATTGGTGTACTGGTTTGGTCAGTAATATTATGGTAGTATTAGTCACTACATAGTATTGGTGAACAGAGGGTGTCTGAGGGTAGGGTGAAGCTGAAGTTTTGCACCCGGGCCCATAAGTCTTCAGCTACGCCCCTGCTGGTTATACCTCCAAGGGGCCTTAAAGAAATTTCGCTTTGGAGGTTTCCTTTTTTAACGCTCACTGTACTGGTGTAGGAAAGAGGGATTCGGGTTTTTAGAGAATTGGGCTGACTTCTGTCTTGGCTACAGACTCTATGCATAGGACGGGCTGCACCTAAATGAGGAGGATGCAGCTCTACTGGGGGACAAAATGGCCAGGAAGTTGGAGGAATATTTAAACTAGGGACTGAAGGGGGGGGTCAACTACAAATATAGTGTGCAAGATAGTGAAGATAGAGAGCTGGGAATTAGTTATAAAACAGTGGGTGGAGTGGAGGGAGGGGGTGTAGCAAAAGTTAAAAAGAACAGGGATAAAGGAATAAAAAACAAAAAATCTCTAAATGTCATGCCGACCAATGCCAGGAGTCACACCAACAAAACAAAGGAACTAGAATTATTTATTGCTGAAGAAAAATATGACATAGTGGGTATAACTGAGACATAGCTTGACAAGAGCTACGACTGGGCGGTTAACTTACAAGGTTACAGTTTATTTAGAAAAATCGTAAACATCAGAAGGGGGAGGTGTATGTCTCTATGTAAAATCCTGTTTGAAGCCAACACTTCGGAAAGATATAGATACAGAACATGAGCATGTGGAATCACTATGGGTAGATATACCCATATACAGAATGGAGGAAATTTAACAATAATATATAATATATATATAATAAGATATACTCTTCAGGCAAATATCATGAGGTGGCTAATCAGAATGAGGTTGTTATTATTAGCGACTTTAAAGAGTACCTATCACCAACATTTTTATTGACCAGCTTGTTTACTATTGGGAAAACAACACAATCTCTAATTACATGTCATTAAAAAAAGCATTAAAATTCCTGGTGAAAACAGTGTCTTTATGTCACGTGCCTGTTATGTTACACAGCCAACTTCAGCCTGAAGTCACCGCCAGCCAGGCTGACAGGGAGCTCCCAGCATGCCTAGCATGATGACGTCATGCTCCCACAACCCCTTTCAGCAAGCAGGAGACATTTGCAATTCTTCTCTCCCCCACAGCTCCTCTTCTCCTCTCTGCTTGGAGCTCAGCTCAGTGGAGAGTAGAGCCACCAGCCACAGCAGGAGATGAGGGTGCAACCTGCAGATTTGTCAAATAGTCTCCAAAAAAATGGGAATCTCGCAAGAGAACAGAGAGTGACTTTTGATCACTATATTTACTATTTTGCCATAGGCAAACTTAAACTCTATCAGTTCTCAATCTATACAACACTAAAACGTAACTTTTATTATGTATAACACTTAACCGGTGACCTCTAACCCCTGATGAAGCCAGTTTAGCTGGTGAAACATGTTGGGGAGGTCAGGCATGACAATTTAAATTGTAATTTCTCACCTCTGTCTACAGTGTCACCCACTGCAGAGGGTCTGACAAGGAAACCTTATGTTTCATGTCCATTGGATTAGGGATGATTGCCCAAGTAGAATGTTTGGGATCCCTTATTGGAGTTAGTAAATCACTGTATATATAAGGTTTTCCTGTTAATTTGGTGGTGTTCCACTAGGGTTGGTAATAGAAAAGGTTATTCCTTCACAATTAGAAAGGGATAAATTGAGAGGTTAGAAATCAGGTTTTTGAATAGTGCGTATAGAGGTTAAGTGTTATACATAATAAAAGTTACGTTTTAGTGTTTTATAGATTGAGAGCTGATAGAGTTTAAATTTGCCTATGGCAAAATAGTAACACAGTCCTACACAGCAACACATTTGCCTATGGCAAAATAGACACAGTCCTACACACTATTGACCGGTGACAACATTTTTACATTGCTGGACAGTGCCGCACAACCAGTTTTTTGGGGGGGATTCCCGCCGGCCCAGTATATGGGGCTATGGAAATCCGACAGCGGTGTGGCGGAATATACAACATGTTCTATATTCCACAGGACGGCCAGCAGTTTAGGGAAAGCCTCAGTAAAAAAAATCTGTGCTGTGTAGACTACAGCACAGATTTTCTATTGAGGTCTACACAGTGCAGAGCACGGTCAGATTTTCAGCAGATTCAAAATACTAAATCTGCTGAAAAATCGTCCAAAATCCATTGCTGTGTAGCCCTAGCCTTACAGAATAATGTCCATTCCCCTTCCATACAGCACTGTTGTGCCCACTGTGTTTTCCTTATTTCCTCCCCGCCTTCCAAGAGACATACGTTGGTCTTCTGTCTATGTCTTGCTGTTTCAGAATGACTGGCTGCAGTGGTCACTTGCCACTGCCTGATTTTCCCGTAAATACAGCTCGCTTCCAAACTGTAACGAAAGGCATCGGCACATGACCACTGCAGCCAGTCAGCCATTCTGAAGCAGCCAGACATAGACAGAAGACCAATGGAGATTGAGGGAGGTGCAGAGCTGATTCGAGGAGATTACATTTTTTATTTTAAAAGGACACTGGTAACAAACTTTTTTTTAAAATAAAAAAACAGGACAATGGTACCATTTACTCTACCATATAACATACTGGGAGACCATTAACCTCCTTAAAAAAGGGGGGAAACAGAAATAAAGTGAAATTGTGCTTTTTTTCTAGATTTTGTTTTTATAGAGTTCAACACACAGTACAATAACGTTATCTGTGTTCTGTGCATCAGTACAATTCCGGCAATACCAAATATGTTGTTACTAGGGCCCTGTTGAAGAATTGGAATTGTTTCATCTATTTCTCAATCAGTGTAGACCAGGTCTACAATTTACTAAAGTAGTATCTAAGTAGTATCTACAATTTCTGGATACTAATGTATATGTGAGAGGTATGAGGTTGGAGACAGATCTTTATGTGAAGGGGACAGATAAGAACAATTTATTGCTTTATGATAGCTATCACCCTAAACACATGTTGAATTCACTGCCCTGGAGTCAGCTATTGAGAGTCAGAAGAATAGTTTCCAATGACTCTAAGTTAGAGAAAAGAGTTGAGGAAATGTGCAATAAATTCATGTGGAGAGGTTATCTGAAAAATCTGTTGAGAAAACACAAAGCACGTCTAAAGGAAGTGAAGAGGAGAGATACCTTAACCCCTTAACGACCTTGGGCGTATGAGTACGTCCCAGGGCCGCTAAGGGGCTTTGCAGGGGGATCGCTCCGCGACCCCCCCCAAAACAGCGCAGGTGTTAGCGGCAAATCGGCGCTAACCCCGGCAGTAACAGCGCCGGCGGGTGGCTCCCCCCGCTGGCGCTGTTTACCATCAGGCGCCGCGGCAAAGATGGCCGCGGGTCTGAATTAATGCCGATCGGTGCCGCACACCGATCGGGCGGGGTGATCGGCATAAGCGCAGTTTATGCTGCGCCGATCCGATCACCGGGCATTGTGGTGGGGAGCCTTGGGAAGGCTCCGTCACTTACCCTGGCCGGTTTGCCCACTTCCGTCCGCAGACAGGAAGGGGGGGAAACCGCCATCTTTGTACACCCTAATGCATTCCCTATGCAATGCATTAGGTTGTATTAACAATCGCGCCACCTAGTGGTCAAGTACCACAGGTGGCCTCAATGTTACAGTAAAAAAAAAAAATAAAGTTTCCCCCTTTCCCCATTTTACAAATAAAATCATTAAAATAATAAAAAAGTTACACATATTTGGTTTTCGCGCATCCGAAAAAGTCCGATCTATAAAAATATAACATCATTTATCCGTACGCTGAACACCGTAGAAGAAAAAAAAATTTCAAAAAGCCAAAATTGCGTTTTTTGGGGCTTTTTACATCACTCAAAAAATGGAATAAAAATGATCAAAAAAGTCGCATGCATTCCAAACTGCTAGCGATAAAAGTACACTTCAGCCCGCAAAAAATGCCCCCATGACGTCCGTAGGTGTTAGTACAAAAAAAGTTATTGGTCACACAAAATGGCGCCGTGGCGCAAATTTCAAAAATAGAAAATGTTTGGAATTTTTTTACGGTACCAAAACATAACGGAAACCCTACATGTTTGGTATTGCCGGATGCGTTACAACCTGTAGAATACAGATAATACATTATATTTACTGAAGATTGAACGCCGTAAAAGCAAAACCCCCGCAAACATGGTGAAAATACATTTTTTTTCACAATTTGTCCCACTTGGAATTTTTTTGCGGTTTCCCAGTATATTCTATAGTATAGTGAATAACACCATTAGAAAGTACATCTTGTCCCGCAAAATAAAAGCCCTCATGTGTCTATATAGGTGGAAAAATAAAGAAGTTATGGCTTTCAGAAGGCGAGGAGGGAAAAACGAACGTGTCACCAAAAAAAAACGCCGGGTCCTTAAGGGGTTAAGTGTACAGGTGAAGAAGCAGAGCCAACGTATACCCTTTGTTTCTACATATAGTACATTGGGTCCTAAAATAGCGGAAAATTTGAGGAAGGATTGGCATTTGTTACAGAGAGGTTTCCCCGATATCTCAGAATTTTCAGAAGTCCCTATGATGGCATATAGGAGGAGCAGTAATTTGCGAGACAAGTTGGTTAAGACAGACTTGCCAACAGTCTCTGGATTGAGACAGACCTTTCTGGCCCCACCGAAGATGGGGAATTTTCCCTGCTTAAATTGCAGTAATTGCAATAACATGATCAAAGGGGATACATTTTATCACCCTCAGTCAGGGAAACCTATTAAGATCAGGGGCAGATTTACATGTCGTACATCTTATGCCATATACATGATTACATGTCCATGCAGTAAGATCTATATTGGTGAAACAACGATGGAAGTGAGAGAGAGGATCAATAAGCATAAGAGTACCATACGTCGCAAAATGCTCGATTTACCAGTTGCCCGACATTACATCGATTGCAATCACTCTATCTCTCAGTTGAGTTTTTGAGTGATTGACCATGTTCCTCCTCTTAGACGGGGAGGTGATCGTGAAAAGCTGTTGAAGAAGGAATTAAAATGGATTTTTGAGTTGAAATCTCTATATCCATCTGGTCTGAATCTTGAATTTAACACAAATAAGATATGAATAGATTTTTTTCCCTGTGTATGTATACAGTGCCTTTATTTGTTTTTATTGTATTTTTAATCACACCCTACTTCACAATTTTTTGATGTCACATGTCTTATATTTTATAGGAGGAAGACACAAAGTGGGATCATTGTGACTAACTGCCATATACTTAATTTGGCCGTGATTTGGTGATATGTTGCTATTAATTTGGATATGCTAATGGTAGCCTTATAATTTCAGATGCACAACAGGTATTAATGTGGAACACTAAGGGACCGGGACATGCACCATAAGATGCTGTGCTTCCCCACTTGTTCACACTAAGTGTGTTATGAGTGGGTCTAAGCGCCTCTGCTGTATATGGATATGTGTCATATTATATGATATGGATCCCGTTATGCGGTGGAGACATCGGGTAGCGATTTGTCGACTGAGAGCCCGAGTATTGTTCCTCTAATAGAATGCTAATGAGCGCATAATGATCTGTTGAACGCAATTGATATATGTTATAGTGAGGCTACATTTAAATCACGCAGGATACTGGCAACAGACAGGCACACTGAGCGTATGAAGCCGAATGATTAGAGAGCATGCGCGCCCGTAGTAGACATGCACAGTGGTGTTTTTGTTGACGCCGTGCTCTGTGACAAGTGGACATGCGCATTAGCGTTAGGAGGACGCCGAGATGTATGGCTAGTCTCTGGGATGTCCCACTTTGTAAGTTACCATACTGTTAATAGTTTTATTACATGTTAATGTCTTTATCATCATTGGGTAATGCACGTGATAGGTTACACCCTTTTTATATGTGATGCGCCATGATTGGCTATTGATGTGGTGATGTGCACTTATTTTATATATATATACACTGGCACTTTGGATTTATATGGCTTGCTTGAAAAAGGCTCACTGTTTTTGAGCCGAGACGCCGCTCTTTTTGTACTATTTTGATTCGAATAAAGGAGGAATTTTTATGCTGACGTCCGTGCTTCATATTTTTCTGGATATTGTGAGGCGAGTTTTGGGCTAACTCGCCTTGGACAATCTATTGCATTACCTCCATATAAATTGCTAAATGAGGACTTCAGTGCTGACCTAACCACATTTTTTCTGGCTACATAGACATGTCACTTATCTCCCCGCACGTACAATACGATCATATTGTACGCGCGGGGGACGAGGCGTAATCCATAGTGCTCTATGAGAGCTATGGATTACCGTAATTATGGGGCGCATTTCCCCGCATATTAGGCGCAGTACGCCGCGAAATACACGGTGAAATGCACTCCAAAATAAGCCATGTGAACATACCCTAGGGCAGAGGTTCCCAACCCTAGTCCTCAAGGCACACCAACAGGTCATGTTTTCAGGATCTCCCACAGAATGCACTGACAATAATGATATCACCTGTGCAGAATGCACTGACAATAATGACTTCACCTGTGCAATGCTAAGGAAAGCCAGAAAACATGACCTGTTGGTGTGCCTTGAGGACTAGGGTTGGGAACCTCTGCCCTAGGGTAAGTGCACACGCATGTTGAATATGTTTTTACAATACGTAAAACGTATTGCGTAAAATGTATCCAAATACACAAGCAATGATCCCTTTCCTAAGCTCACAATGGTACCTGAACGCCGACCATGCGGGCAACCTAGGTCGTTTGAGGATCACATAGGAGCTCAAAAGCCCGTATACCTAGGTGAACTTCACAAACCAAGGGAAGGGAAAGAGAGAGAACGGGGAGGGGGGAGAAAAAGAAAGGAAAAAAAAATAAACCAGGGGGGTTTAGTGTCTATTGGGGGAGGTTAACTGTTTTCTCCGGACCCTGCATGTTACTGCCTCCCTCTGGGCATTATGCATCAAAAAGGCGCAAGTGTGTTTGTCCGAGACCAATTTGTTTCCTCATCCTGCTCTTGCTCGGGACTGTTATCCCTTTTCTATATCTTTTTTTTTGTTCTGTTTTTGTACTGAATATATTGTGCATTTTTGTTGATATGGTTTCTCGTAGGGCATGTTCCAGATTGTAATTGTAAAACCCACTACATTAATCGGCTTTGGGCTATGCGAGTTGCCTGGTTTTGAAAAAAAAATAAAGAAAATAACCATATTTGCAATCAGCAACATAAGCAGGGAGTTGAAGAGTGGACTCTATACATAACAGTGGACAATTTCATAACCTGCATAGTAACATCTCTAGTCCAGTATTGTCCTCTTATCTTACAACGTACACATAGTTGCATAGCTCTCCTATTATTTGAATGTTTATGGCTAATGTCCACAAAATGAAACTTGCATGTTAATTTTAAACTTGTTATAATGATTAATGGATATGCTGTAATCTACCTGTTTTTTGTGCAATATGGAAATAAAAAGGAGTTTAAAAAAAAAAAATGTATCCAAATACATATCACAAAGTGTGGTACATATTTGGATATGTTTTCTGGACTGCAAAATCGTACCCTATTATTTCTATGGGCTTTTAAATGTGTAAAACATGCAATTTTTTTCAAGACGGAGCGGAGCTGCACTATTGAAACACGCAGCGGCGTTCCCTCATGTGAAAGCCGCTCCATGTTCGGCATAGACAGCAGTGAGAATCTCACTGCTAATTGTTAGATCCCTCTTGGGGACCGACAGAGCGGACCCCAAGACGGATCCGAAAAGCGCTTGTAACACGGAGTGTAAACTCAGTGTGAATAAGCCCTAAGACGTAGCCAAAAACTTAATTTACAAATGCTGTGTGTACATACCCTAAGAAGATTAGTGTCAGCTGTAATGCTGCTCATGACTTCAGTGTATACAAGCCTAGAATCCTGACGCATTCAAACCTGGATTCAGGGGGCAGGGCTATCTGGACACAGCGCGTTAAACTGCCAACCTCAATATGGCCGCTCCCATTAGCTGTCCTTCTAGACTTAATATTGACTAATAGACCTTACAGAGTAACAAAGGTTCAGGTTGGGGGGCACCTAGGAAATAGTGACCATAATATAATAAATTTCCATTTATCCTTCAATAGAGTTTTTTGTCGAGGAGCCACAAAAACACTGAATTTCAGGAAGGCTAATTTTAATCTGCTTAGAGAGGCCCTAAACCGTATTGACTGGGACAAGGTGTTTAAAAATAGCAGAACAGATAATAAAAGGGAAATCTTTAAAAACATCTTAAGCGCCCACTGTGAGCGGTAAATACCTTAAATAATTAGAAACAGGAAAAAAAACAGTATCGATTAACAGAGATGTAATGGAGGCAGTAAATAACAAAAAGAAAGCGTTTCAGCTACTAAAACAGGATTGAAGAGGTACTAAAAAACTATAAGGAAAAAAAATAAAATATGTAAAATAATGATAATGGTGGGGGCGTGGCTAAGCATGGCGGCGTGAGAACGCAGGACTCTTTGCTCCACCGCACTATTCCGTTACTGGATTCTATCAGCAGATCATGGGGAAAGCCACTAAAAGGCTGAAAGCGAAGCCCACTGCTTATCTCCCGACTCCCCAGAGCGGCATCGGCGCATTCTTTACACGCTCCACCACAGCGCAGGGACTGGTTGCCATGATCGGCGGTGGGGCCGAGGGAGATGGCCGCATGTCGTCCTGCTCCAGCTCCTCACCCACCTCGTGGGCGGCGATCCCGCTGTCTTTCCCCGGTGTCACAGGTTCCGGGGGGGCGCAGCCAACGGAGCCCCCGGCCAACAATTCTTCACCCAATGGAGGGGGCGGGGAGCGCGCGGGAAAACCCGGGCCAGGTACCAGGTGGTGGAACTTGGCGGCCAACTTCTGCACATGGTAGGACCGCAGCAGCCATACAGCCCCCCGGGAATAACAACATGGGCTTTCAGGGGGAAAAGGCAGCCCCCGGATCTACCCGGGGCATGACCGGGCATGTTGAGGGCGATGGAAAAAAGCCCGACCGTTGCCTTTACCCGCAGTTTCTCTGCTCCCTGCCACTCCATCTTGGCCCCTACAGTTTCAGCCCAGCCCCTGGGACGTGTCCGCAACACCTGCACTGCTACCCCTTTGCCTACACAAAAAGGGAAAAGGGACTGGGCCTCTTTCCAAACCCTCCAAACAGGGGCCCCTGCGCTTTCACCAGGCAGAAAGGGACTCCTATTTCCAAATTTTCCTCCGACTTTAGTATTTATCCAAACTTGCAAATGCCTGCGGGCCCGGGAAAATTACTCCCGCTTTAAGAGAAGGGGATCCCCAGTGGTCTTTTGGGGGCCTTTTTTGGGGCTGGGCCCCCACATATAGTCCCACCAAACAACAGGGGGTTTTGGGCGCTTTTTCCCAAAATTTTCCCCCCTTCCCCCCCCTTCCCAACATTTTGTGAATTTCAAACAAGGGGCCTTAAATTATCGCAAATGACCCGAAAGTTTGTGGGGGGTCTTTTTTCTCCTCCGACCTGCTTCAAACCTTTTATCTTCCCGGGCCCGTGGCTTTTAGAAGGTTTTTTGCAGCCACCATTATCTCCTACCGCCAAAACTGTGGAAAAAGGGCAGCCGTTCTTTTAAAAACTGGGCCCTTTTTTTTACTGATCCCAAATTTACAAATTTCCAAATCCCGAATCTTATTTATCTCCCTGTAAAACGGAAATTTGGGTTAATTTTCCCCCTGAGCTGTTTGCACCCGTCCCCTAAATTTTATTACTTTGGGCCAAAAAGGGGAAAATTTTTTTGTTTTCTCCATTCAAGCTCTCCAAGGGAACTTTTCAAACCCCAAAACCCAAAAGATCTTGCCTACAGCAGCCCCCCTTCATGATATAGAGAAAAGGAAAAGGCGTAACAACCTGCGAAGCTGAGCTTTGCCTGAATCTGTGACTTCTGCGGTTTTTTTCCCCGGCTTTTTTCCTAATTTTTTTTAATTTATCTCCTGGGAAGGGTCCTAAACCTTTATATTGAAAAAAAAATAGGACGCCCCAGGGGCATTACGGGCCCGGGCCCCTTTGGATATTAAACGCCCCCGTGAGGGTTTTATGTAGATATTTTTTTTATTTTCCATCAAAAGGGGGACATTTACAGAAAGCACACCAAAAGCTCCTCTACAAAGGTCTCCTATCCGCTCCCCCATGGGGCCCGCCCGAACCATAGTCAGCCCAAAACCCTTCCCAGCCCTCCCGAAGGAAAGGGGGGATTTCTATATTGGGTGGGGTTACCCCCCCCCCCCCCCCTTTGCCCTTTTTATTACGGGAAGGGGGCTTAAAAACCCAAATTCGCAATTCCCCCCCCGGGGGGCATTTCCCAACCTTTAAGAGGGTCTGGACATTCCAAAAATAACTTTCCAAGGGGGCCTTTAATCAAACCCACTCCTTCCGCGCGTAAGCAGGGTTATTTTCGCCCATCTGAAATTTTTTGAGGGGGTCACTTCGCAGGAAGAACAACTCTGGCTCATCCTCTTTCTCCAACCCGGGATAACTGATCCGTGATGCCTGATAAAGGGCATGCCAGAGAAAGTGGGGAAAAAACAAACTGAGAGCTCAGGTTTGGGAAAAAAATTTGTGGAAGATTGTGGGGGGTTTACGGCGCTAAAACCACCCGCACAAAAGGTTTAGAGATTTGGGCAAATTTACATTCCCCCCCCCCGGAGGTGGCCAAAAAAAGGAATAGGTCCAAAAGTGGCACAATGAACAGTGTGGGGGGTCCTTGGCAGCAGGGAGATAGGTCAGGGCAGTGGACATGACACAGGTGTAGGTCACGGGAGCGGCCCCAGCAGCAGGGTTAGGTCAGACAGTGGCACAAATTTAACAGTGTGTAGGGGCACGGAAACAGCCAAAAGCAGCAGCATGGGTCGGCAGGGCACAATGACATGGTTAGGTACAGCAAGCAGCCCCAGCAGCAGCATGGGTCAGACAGTGGCACCCAAAGACCTGTTTGGTCACAGCAGCAAAACCCCAGCAGGGAGCATGAGGTCAGCAAGGGACAATGACACGTGTGTAGGTAAAACCCCCCCCCCCAAGGGAGGGGCCCCCAACAGCAAACATGAGGCAGGCCCCGTGGCCAATGACACAGTGTGTAGGTCACGGGGGCGCAGCATGAGGTTTAGGGGTGGAAAAATGACATTCAGGAGGTGGGCAAAAAAAGGAGTAGGCCAAAGGGGTGGCAAAATGACACAGTGTTTAGTTGGGCCCCCCCTCAACAGCAGCAGCAGCATGAGGTAGACGTGGCACAATGGGCAGAGTGTGTAGGCACGGCATAGCAAAAGCAGCGCTGAGGGCAGGCAGTGGCCAAAGACATTCTGGAGGGGGGCCAAAAAAAGGGGAAGCCACAAAAAAGGGGACAATGACGAAAAGCGGGGTCACGGCGGGAGCAGCATGAGGTCAGGCCCGTGGCACAATGACACAGTGTGGAGGGCCCGGGGCAGCCACAGCAAACAAACTTTAGGGCCCGGCAGGGGGCACAATTTACATTTGGAGGTGGCAAAACAGGAGGAAGCCACAGAATGGGACAATGGGCCCGAGAGCGGAGGTACGGGGGCAGATGAGGTCAGGAGTGGCACAATGACATTCTGGAGGTGGCAAAACAGGAGGAAGCCAAAAGAATGGGCACAATGACTGAGTGCGGCAGGTCTCGGCGTCAGCTGCATGAGGTCAGCAGTGGCACAATGAACACAGTGTGGAGGACACGCAGCGCACACAGCAGCAGCATGAGGTTCAGAAAGTGGCACAATGACACAGTGTGGAGGGACACGGCTGAAGCCACAGCAGCAGCATGAGGGATCAGAAAGTGGCACAATGACACAGTGTGGGAAAGACACGAATCACGCCACAGCAGCAGCATGGAGGTCAGACAGTGGCACAATGACATTCTCGGAGGTGCAAAAACAGTATTAGGCCACAGAGTGCACAATCAAACAGTGTAGAGGTCACAACAGCAGCAGTATGAGGTCAGGCAGTGGCACAATGACTTTCTGTAGGTGGCAAAACTGGTGGAAGCAACTGATTGGCACAATGATTGAGTGCGGAGGTCACGGCGGCAGATGCATGAGGTTAGGCAGTGGCACAATGACATCTGGAGGTGGCGAAAACAGGACGTAGGCCACAGAGTGGCACAATGACTGAGGCGGAGGTCACAACAATAACAGTTTGAGGTCGGGGCAGTGGCACAATGAATTCTGGAGGTGGCAAATCAGGAGGAAGCCACAGAGTGGCCAATGATGGAGAGCGGAGGTTCACGGCGCAGCTGCATGAGGTCAGGCGTGGCACAATGAACAGTGTGGAGGTGCGCAATAAAAGGTGTAGGCACACAGAGTGGCACAATGACCAGAGATTTGCAGGTCGACGGCGGCAGAGAAACAGCATGAGGTCAAGAGAGGTGGGCACAATGGACACAGTGTGGATGTCACGGTGACAGCAACAGCAGCTAGCAGCAGAGGTCATAGAGTGGACATGACAGAGTGTTGAGGTGGGTGGCAATACAGTCCCTGGTAAAGTGGTGGTAGGGCAGATGGAGAAAACTGGCAGCAGATGTGTGGACAAAAATATCAGGAGGTGGCGGCATCAGAAATAGTGGCTGAGGCAGGTAGTTTGAACCCAGACTGACGCCTAAGGCATTGGTGTGTGGAAATCCTGGCGATCAGCCTGATTTCATCTTGACAAAGGTCAGTCGTTCCACTATTTCCGTGGACAGCAGGGTTCTTCTTGGGTAACAATGGACCCGCCGCACTGAACACCCGCTCTAATGCCACACTACTGGCCGGGCAGGGACAGCTTCTCACTGCAAATCGGCAAGTTGCGGCAACACATCCAGTTTGGCTGCCCAGTAGTCCAGCGGATCTTCTAACGTGGTGCAGAGTGCTGTACAGTAGGCCCAACCTGTGGTTCAGGGACTGTCAAGGTCCTGCTGCTGCTGCTGGCGGACTCGCCATCCCTACTAGGCGGGTGAAGAAAGTGCTCATCAGTGACTCCAGGACTTAGGTTACTTACTATGACGGAGCTGGTCCTGCTCCGACCCCCACCTTCCCCCAGCAGCCGCTTGGCAGTATTACAGTGAACGCTGAGGAACCCCCGGTCAGACCTGTCAGAGGAGGGACGATGCGCACAAAGGCAGCGGCCAACTGATTACGGAGGATTTCCATTTTATAGTATTTGAGTTTGTCTTCCCTCTCATTAGCTGGAAAAAGGCCTCCCAATTTTGGAGGTAGCGAGGGTCCAATAGGGTGGAGAGCAGAAGTCATCCCTCTGCCGGATGACTGACTATTCGGCTGTCACTAGCCAGGCAAAATATGCATGCTGAGGGGCCATCTGCAAAGTGACTCCGAGGGGCTCCCGGCCTCATTTCCATGTATACTGCACGGTTGATTGGGGGTCATCTGCTTCGTCTTTCTCATCTCCATCCACCTCCTCCAGCTGCTCCTGCTCCTCCTCTTCTTGTCACCTGGTGTAGAAAATCCATCTCATTTCACCAGACAATGCTACTGCTCCAATGTCCTCCTCCTCCTCCTCCATTTCGTCCCCACCGACTCATGTGGCCACGAGATGTGTCGCACCGTCTCCAGTCCCTGCCCAGACAGATTTTTCAGAATCTGATTACAGGAATTGAAGCAATGGAATGACGTTATTCATCCCGTAGTCCTGGAGACTGACAAATATACGTCGCCTCCTCGATTGGCCTCAACAAAAAGGCCCTATAAAATGGGTGTCACGTATGAGCTGCACTGGCCTGACATCAAAGTTAAACAGGGAGTACTTCTGTCTGCCTGGATCATCAAAAAATCGTTAATGGGCCTTTCTCTGTTCATACAGTCGGTTCCAACATGTGCAGGCTGGAATTCCAGAGGGTGGAAACATCGCATATCAGAGTGTGTTGGGGGAGGCCGTTCTGCCGCTGGCAAACTCGTAGGAGGGTGTTTCCCTAGCTTTGTACGAATGGAATAAAGTGAATGCAAGTTTCCTGGCCATTTTCAGAATGTTCTGAGATCGGTGGGAACGACGTTCAGGAACATTTTCACAACTAGGATTGAACCGTGCGCCATGCAGGTGATGGACCATCCCTCCTCGGTGAAGCGCGAATACCATGTTCCTCCCATTGTCCATACCATGGTTCCGATTTGCAGTGGCGCGGAGGAAAGCCCACACATCGATTTCTTTCTGCATGCGCGGAGCAGTTCCTCCCTTGTGTGACTTCGTTCGCCGAGGCAAGGCCAGGTGTAGAATGCGTGTCTCACCGCTGTGCCCTACCACATGTGGTAGGCTGAGTGGTGGTGATGGTGGAGTGGAGGAGTGGTGGACATTGGCGCAGGTGCAGCAGTTTGTCAACGTGGGAGGAGAAAGCCGTCTCTGTCCAAGTTGTTGGTGTGCTGGGCAGGAAAGAACATTCACCCAGTGGGCGTAAAGGGACATGTATGGCCCTGGAACCGTTAGTTACGCTCCAGACGTCCGCGCTGCCGTGCACCTAGGGAACAACCCGATAAGCTCACAGGACTGACCCACCTTCGTTCTACATATTTATTGAAGTGTAGGTTACTGCCTTTTTTTTTGGAAAAGAAAAATTACATTTTTTTTTTTTTTTTTTTAAGATAATAAAAACTTTTTTTTTTAAAATTTTTAAAATTTTAAACAGTTTTTTTTTTATTAAAATCTTTTATTTTTTTTTTGTTTTTTTTTTTTTTTTTTTTTTTTTAAAATTTTTTTTTTTTTATTTATTTTTTTTTTTTTTTTTTTTTTTTTTTTTTTTATACAGCAACAAAAAATTTTTTTAAGGCTTGGAACTCCCATCTCGCTCAGCACAGGCCATTAGTTCTCTGAATGGTGCAGAGGCAACCATTTGAAAAGGGAGGGACTGCAATACCAACAACTTGGGACTGGAGCGAGGTCTGCTGCTGCACCTTGGAGGGTTGGTCGCATAATGTTGTCTCTTTGCAAACGCCTCGATGAAACGACTGCTGGCGCATGAGTTAATTAAAACGACGGAGCCAGGAGCATCTGGACCGGAGATGATGTCAAAGAGAAACAGCTCCCTTCTGCTGAGGTTGGTGAGAGGCCTTGACTGGCTGCCAAATGGCATGGTGCCACTGGCGCTGTGCTGTTGCTGCGGCGGCGAGGATCGACCCCACATCTGAGCCACGTTTCTCCCAGGCCATCGGATGGTGACGCTGCATTGTGTTGACGCAGGGCCGTTGGTGCCAACGTTAGCTCCCTGGCCACGCTTCCTTTCTGCTTACAGATCTCTACATATACCATATTCGGTCCTCCGGGTCTTTGCAAGAACTGCCACACCGCGAGTATCGGATTTTTACGCCACGCTAGCACTGAGTGACTACTGCCGCACGCTGCCTCGCTGAGCCTGTGCCGCTACTTCTTGGGACCTGAGAAGGGGTTTTTTACCCGTGGCGCATGGCTCCGACCTCACACATGCTGCTATCCTGCAGACTCACGGCCCACACGACCCACTTGCTGGCTGCGCTGCTGCCTGAACGCGCAGCTGACGCCTTTCTCCTGAGATGATGAAGCCCTTGCTCACCCGGCTCCCAAGGTGGGGGTGGGGTATGTGTGGTGGGTCGTGCGAGGATTGTGGGGGGATGGTAGGTACGGCTTACATCATAATCTATTTGTGTTTCATCGTCACTGCTTCTCATCACGGTATTGGGTATGCGAGGGCTGACCTCTCACAACTTGACCCTCCATGCACTCTACCACATCTATACTTTGCCGCCTACTGAAGAAGCAGGGGATATTGGCCCCATTTCTTCGCTGCAGTAGCTGCTGACTGCCCTCCTCAAATTTGTTCATCCTCGCTATATAGTGGCGCTGAGCCCAGACCACATAGTAGATCTCTGGCAGAGCGAAACGGATGGGACAGAGGCGGACTGAGACAGGTGAGGGCGCTGACCGCTCCGGGCCTTGCCAAACTAAGGAGTTGTGCTGAGGTCCCACCGACTCTTGGCTGGGCGTTGTCAGATGTCTCTGGGAGGAAGAGGTGATGACCTAGTCACCAATTCAAGACACTTGGGTTGGATGATAAACAACACACCCCCCGGGCGCTAGATGGCAGCGGCAGTTGTGGCCTCACGAGTGACCCATGCTGCGAGTACCCTTGCTGTGCTGCGACCTTGGGGCCTGTTCCAGGAATGTTTGTGCTCAACTGCCACTCACAGGTGCAGAGACTGCCACCTCTCTGGTTGACATACATGTTTGTTCTAAAATGTTACAGACACTGTTTGATGATGATATCTGTATATGATAAATTATAATCCTGTTTTTGACTTCAAATGAACCCAGTAACAAGCTTGGGTAAACCCTTGGATATCAATTGCGCTCCAAATTGGCCAGGGGAAAAACTGTACTTGTATGTGTCGTTTAAAAAACACTGTGTGTTTTACTAAATGTAAAAGCACAAACTGGCTCTGATTAACCTGTCGGACATGAAATTAGGCTACAGGGAAAATGCATATATTTTGCGTGAAAAAGCGGTTTATTTTTGTCAGACACACCAGCAAAAACAAAGCTTAATTAACCCCTGGATGTTAAATTGCGCCAAAGATTGAAAGCCGCACAACTAGTAGTTTGGTAGTGTGTTACAATTGCGTGTTTTCTACGCCACACAACAAGAAGATAAAGTTGTAATTTAACTTTGCTTGTGAATTAGGCTATAGGAAATTGTATTAATTTTGGCGTTGCAAAAATGACGGTTTTTTTTTATATTTTTGTCAGCACACAAGCAAAACAACGATTAATTAACCCTGGATGTTAAATGCACGCCAAAGAATTGGAGCCGCACAAACTAGTAGCTTTGTAGGTGGTTAAAATTGCGTGTTTTTCTACGCCACACAACAAGAGATACAGTTGTAATTAACCTTTGCTTGTGATATTAGGCTACAGGAAAAATGATATATTTTGCCGTTGAAAAAATAAGGTTTTTATTTTTGTCTGCACACCCAGCAAATAACAACGCTTAACTTAACCCTGGGATTGTAAAATTGCGCAAAGAATTGAGCACGCACAAACTAGTAGCTTTGTAGCGTGTTACAATTGCGTGTTTTTCTAACCGCCACGCAACAGGAGATACAGTTGTATTAAACCTTGCTTGTGAATTAGGCTACAGGAAAAATGTATATATTTGGCGGTGAAAAAGACGGTTTATTTTTGTCAGCACACCAGCAAAACAACGCTTAATTAACCCCTGGAAGTAAATTGCAGCAAAGAATTGAGCCGCACAAACTAGTAGCTTTGTAGCGTGTTTACAATGCGTGTTTCTACGCCACGCAACAAGAGATTACAGGTTGTAATTAACCTTTGCTTGGAATTAGGCTACAGGAAAAAATGTATATATTTTGGCGGTGAAAAAGACGTTTTTTTTTGTCAGCACACCAGCAAACAACGCTAATTAAACCTGGATGTAAATTGCGCCAAGAACTGAGCCGCCCAAATAGTAGCTTTGTAGTCGTGTTACAGTTGCGTGGTTTTCTACGCCACAAACTAGGATACAGTTGTAATTAACCTTTGCTTGTGATTAGGGCTACAGGAAAAATGTATATATTTTGGCGGTGAAAAAAGACGGTTATTTTTGTCAGCACACCAGCTAAACAAAGCTTAATTAAACCCTGGATGTTAAATTGCGCCAAAGATTAAGGCGCACAAAACCTAGGAGCTTTGTGACATGTTACAATTGCGTGTATTCTACGCCACACAACAAGAGATACAGTTGTAAATTAGTCTTTGCTTGTGAATTAGGCTACAAGAAAAATGTATATATTTTGGCGTGAAAAAGAAGGTTTCTTGGGTCAGCACACAGAAAAAACACGCTAATTAACCCTGGATGTAAATTGCAGCAAAGAATTGAGCCGCACAAAATAGTAGCTTTGTAGCGTGTTTACAATTGCGTGTTTTCTACGCCACACAACAAGAGATACAGTTATAATTAGCCTTGCTTTGTGAATTAGGCTACAGGAAAAAATTTATATATTTTGGAGGTTGAAAAAGACGGTTTTTGGGGGCGGCACACCAGCAAAACAACGCTTAATTAACCCCTGGATGTAAATTGCTGCCAATGAATTGAGGCACAATCTGTAGCTTTGTAGCGTGTTACTATGCGTGTTTTCTACGCGAAAAGCACAACAAGAGATACAGTTGTAATTAGCCTTTGCTTGTGAATTAGGCTACAGGCAAAATGTATATATTTTGGCGGTGAAAGACGGTTTCTTGGGTCAGCACACCAGCAAAACAACGCTTAATTAACCCTGGATGTAAATTGCGCCAAAGAATTGAGCCGCCACATACTAGGAGCTTTGTAGCGTGTTACAATTGCTTGTTTTCTCGGTACACAAACAGAGATACAGTTGTAATTAGCCTTTGCTTGTGAATTAGGTACAGAAAATAGTTATATTTTGGCGTTGAAAAAGACGTTTCTTGGGGTCAGCACACAGCAAAACACGCTTAATTAACCCTGATGTAAATTGCGCAATAGATTTGAGCAGCACAAAAAATGAAGTGGTATTTGTATTGTAAAAACGCTGTTTCTTTAAATGAATACAACAGGAACTGGCTTAGATCCACTGGATATTGATTGTATATGAGCTGCAGTGGACGCACAATGGATTTTCAGATCCAATACCCCAAAAATTTTGAAATAGAACATTAAGAGAACGTCTCTGAGACAAGCTGAGTCCACCCCACAGATAATCGCTATATAAAAATAATTCTTCAGTAGAGCATCAGCGCGGCAGGCATTTCCTGGATCAGTACAGTGAGAGCGGTTATGAGCTCCCAGCGTCGGCCCGGAAAACTTATTTAGTGACGGTGAACGTCACAGAATCCGCCGGTCTCTGATTGGCTTCACCTCTGCACATGTCATGCAGGCTAATGCCCTTATTCCTCCCAGAGTGCTTTGCCACTTGTAAACCGCCATGTGCTCGCAGCCATTTTTATTCAATCAAAAAGCACACTTGTTCACCGATGTACCCAAAGTTCGAACTTCGTTCCGAACCGAAAGTTTTCTGAATTCTAAAGAATTCCACTTGTTAGAAATCATTGCATCTCTAATTAAAACACTATGGAGAGTATTGACCAATCAAATGAAAAGGCGGACAGTTCAAATACAGTTGAAATGCAGAAGAAGCTGATTGGTGAAAACTAGTGGGGGCTTGGCAAGCCCGACCAATCAGAATTGGAGCGGACAGGAGACCATTATAACCTATGGAGAAGTATTCTGACCAATCAATTGAAAGGCGGACAGTTCAAAATACAGTAAAAAGGCAGAAAAGAGCTGATTGGTGAACTGGCAGGCGGCTGTGGCAATCCCGGCCAATCAGAGCACGAGCTACTTTGTCCCAATGTAGTCTATGGAGAGATCGGGGCAATGAAATCTCGGCTCTCAGCTCCGTGCGGCGTGGAGTATGATTAAAAAAATCGTTTTTATTAGGTGTAAAACATTATCTGAAAAAGAGCTGAAACCTTCTATAAACATACATCAATCAAATTACTAACAACGCGTTTGTCGCCGAGACCGGCGCTACATCAGGAATTGCGATATTGTAAATTGCCTTTGATTGGTCTATACTTCTCCATATGTTATAATGGTTCACTGTCGCTCCTATTCTGATTGGCTGTTTGTTGCCCGACCAATGTGAAGAGCTTACAGAATTGAATTACTGTATTCCCCGCAATTTTCAATATCCAAATTCCTGATGTTTGCGCGTTCTTGATTTTTTGTTAGTGTTTTATTTATGTATTTTTTAGAAGGTTTCAGCTTCTTTTTCAGATAATGTTTTACCCGTTTAATAAGAAACTTTTTTTGATTCATACTCCATGCCTCCGGAGCTGAGAGCTGAGATTTATTTTCTTGAGCCGATATTCCCTTTAATTTGAGGATGATCAACATTTTTCACTACATCGCTTTTAGACAGCTTGAGGGGGGTTTTTTCACTTTATTCATTCATTCATCTGTAGAAACTCTTTTTGCTATTCACTAACTTGTTTAATGATTTCTCGCTGTTTTCAGCCTGTCTCGAATCGGAATTACATGATAGGAGCAGGCCCGCACTGCGCCTAAGTCCCGCCACTGCGGCCTCACACAACTGGCGGCGCGGGTGGGACTTTTCACCGCATTGTATGTGGGTCACACTCCTCGGGCGCCGACATACATGAGGCGCAGCTTTCACGTTCGAGCGCTCGAAAACGTGCGCTCCGACACGGCGAGATTCATTCATGTCGCCCGAAGGGTTTAAACACTCCTGAGAAACGGACATAAGTACTTTTCCACTTCCATCGACGCAAGGTGCAAATAATATGCTTCCAAGAAACACACTTTAAATCAACATACCGGGTGGGGAGTGGGAGTCGAGTTGTGGGTCGGAGTGGGTCCCCCTTTATGCAGGAGTCGGAGTGAGATTTGGGAGTCGCAAAAAAATGGACCGACTCCGACCCCCAAAAATATTAATTATTTGGGGTACATTATTTTAATCGGTGCAAAGAGCAAGAAAATTTGGGGTCCGTCATTGCTACTTTTCCCCATATCTTCACCCACACATGGGATGTAAGGGGCCCCGTTCACATGGCCATGACAGGGCCCACCGGGGGATGGTTTTTCTCAGGGTTTTGCGAAAAAGCCCTCCCCCTTTGATTAACATGTTTAAATTCCCCCCCTGAAAAGGGGGGGGAAAAGAAATTTTAAAATGCTTTTGGACCGCCGACAATGTAAAAAAAAGGGGTCTGGGGGGAAAATCCGTCATGGATCCCGGCTCGGATTTTCTATAGAGGTCCATTTTAAAAGTTAACACCCGGTTTACAGACGGTTTTCAAAACCGTCTGTAAAACCAGGTGAAAACCTATGCAGTGGGGACAAGCACTAATTGATAACATGGAGCAGGGGAAAAGATTCTGCTCCCATAGCAAACAGATTGACCAGATTTCAGCTAAATTTTTCACTTGCTTTAAAAGAAGTAGAAGAACTGTTCATCAAAACTGACTGTGACTGAGGCAATTGCTTTATACCCTGAGATTGTTAGAGATGTTGCCCCCAACCCAAGTTAGTGTAGAGAGGCCATTCTCTAGCCGGGAAATAATGAGATCAGATTTGAAGTCATCTTTGACGGATCTGATGGAGGCGATACTATTTCTCAGAACAAATTCATAGACTCTACAAATGTTATTCAGGACGTTTTTGTTGAAAACTGTTTTTTCCCCACTTACTGCAGCATTTTTTAATATTTACAATTTATTGAAGTTTTTTGTGTTCTAAAGTCGTATCAAATAATTATATTTTACATCGACAAGCAAAAGGGTAACAATGTTTTGAACTTTTGACTTTCAGGCTCCATATCTCACCATCCACTACAGCTTTCCATGTGAGACTCCCATAATTTTATAAACAATCTCATACATAACTTTTAACTTCAACTATTTAGCATCCGCTTAGTTAGGAAGATTCTTGTCATGTAATTGCATTGTTACTGTTTTGCTCCTGGTGGTGGTACAATCTTTTTCTTCTTGTGACTACAAATTACAACCTGTACTCACATTCACTAATAGTTCAGTGTGTTATTAGGCTGATTCCCAAGCAAAAGGTCACTGGTTCAAGCACCCATGAAGAAGATTTCCTAAGAAAAGAGACACAGCATCATCCAGCTCATCGATAGCAGTCTCTCGGCCAAGAAAGTTGCCAAACTGCCATGGCAGCTGGAAGAATATGAAATGAAGTCCATCCATCTATTCAGAAGCCAAGAGGTGACGTCCAGGCAAAATATCAGAGTCAATAAGTCGGCTCATCACAAGGTCGATCAGTTCTGACGCGAAAGACACGGCAGTGGAGGTGGCTCATATGCTTCATAAGAGTGAGGTCACAGACGTCCATGCAAGCATCGTGCAAGGTCTGGAATGATGGCCCGAAAAAAGGGGAAGAAGCCTCAACTTCAATTTCGTCATCAGAAGCGTTGACTCGAGTTTGCAAAAAAGTACAAAAAATTGAAGATTGGAAACGGGTGATTTGGAGTGATGAGATGACAGTCAATAGACCGGGCTCTGATGGGGGCGAACTGATTTGGAAGAAATAAAGGGAAAAGGGGGCTAATGGATTGAGAAGCTGGAAGAACTGTCAGGTTCGGCGGAAGAAGCCTGATGATATAGGTTTGTTTCACAGCCAAGGATGTTGAATACTTGACCAGGATTGATGTTGATCTCAATACTGAGCTATATGTGAGTATCCTACAAGATCAATTACTTCATACACTTGAGTACTATGGGTATGAAAAGGACGACATAGTGTTCCAGCAGGACAACTACCTGAAGCAGACGTCAAGGTTGGAGAAGGAATGGTTCAATGACAATGAAGTAGAGTTGCTGTACTGGCCTCCACAGTCCCCAGACCTCAACCCATTCCAACACTTGTGGGTAGAATTGAAGTAAAAGCTGTATTCGTACCCAAATCCAGTATGCACCAACATTAAGAACATGTAGAAGAGACCTGGGATCAGATTTTGGTCAAGACAAGCTTGAATCTGATCCAGAGCCCAGAAGGATTCAAGCAGTGCTGAAAGATTTACCAAATGCTGACAAAATAATAAAAATGTACAGTACATTTTGATTTGTAGGAGAAAAATAGTAACAATGAGTTACATGATAAGAATCTGCAGAACTAAGCAGATGCGAAATACTAAATAATGTATGGAGATGATAGGTAAGATGATTGTCTATAAAATGATGATAGCCTCATGTTCAAAGCTGTAGTGGATGGTAAGATATGGAGCCTGAAAGTCAAAAGTTAAAAACATTGTTACCATTTTACTTGTCAGTGTATATTCTACCTAAATAGCTTGATTATTGTATCATAAGGTGATTAAAAAAAAGCCCGATGTTACCATTTTACTAAAGTAAAGTTATCACTTAAACATGTATGAGGGAGTGGGAGTCGGAGTTGGAGTCAGGAGTCGGAGTCAGGAAAATTTAGGATTCGGAGTTGGAGTCGGAGCTTTGGCTTACCGACTCCACAGCCCTGCATACACCCCGCATCCGCAACAAATACTATACACAATGGCATTTCGCAAACAACCAGGAGTCCAGGTCCAGGGGGGTTGCTATAGCGATCACTTGCCCACCAGGTAACTGATTGTCAGGTTGAACCGCTGGCACGATATCTAATTCTTTCTTTAACTAATGGATGCCACCACTTCACCCTCATCAACACCTATGCCCCCAACCAAGGCTAAGTTTCTTATTTCCAAGACCTAATAGAGAAAACTTCCTCTGTTGCTAAGGGAGCTATCATATTATGCGGGGACTTTAATTTAACCCTAGATCCCACAATAGATCATTCCTTCAGGAAATCCTCAGTCTCCTACAGGGCAACTAAACTAGTGGAAAGGGCCTTCAAACAATTGCAACTCTGTGATGCTTGGTGAAACCAACATCCAGGAGTTAGGGACTATAGCTTCTATTCCACACCACACCACAGGTTGGATTATATCATGCTATCTCATAACATTCTCCCATGGATGTTGTACACGTCTATCGGGAATGTAATTTGGTCGGACCATGCCCCGGTGTACTGCTCTCTCTCTGTTCCATCACTAACCAGGCCTATCTGGTCATGGAAACTCAATTAATTCATTCTGCTGGACTCAGTTTGTGTCGCTGATATACAGCAGTCTATTGCTGTATATCACCCTAGATCACTCCCATGACACCACCTCTTCCATAATGCAATGGGAGGTGCTCAAATGTGTTCTGCGTGGAGTACTGATCAGGCATGGTGCGCGGCTGAAGAGAGAGAGTGCGCACAAATTAAAATTTGCTGTGAGGAAAATCGAAGCCCTTGAGCTCGAACCCAAAAATGCTCTTTCCATTGAGGTTCTTAGAGAACTGCATTGTGCGAGATCAGAAGTTAAACGTATATTGGAAGCCTTGTGAAAATGGTAGTTGCAAATTAGTAGGAGTCATTTTTATGAGTATGGAAACAAAAGTAGTAGGATCCTCGATAAGGCCCTATGCAGCAAAATAGCGCTTTCCCATATCCCTTACATCAAACCTCAACTCTAGAGGCAAAATGGTCCACACTACCAAAGAAATTAGTTACATAGTTACATAGTTAGTACGGTTGAAAAAAGACATGTGTCCATCAAGTTCAACCAAGGGTGGGTAAAATGTAGTTGAAGGGAGGGAGACGATAATTTTAAGCCCAGCCTCTCCACTGGTTAATGCCCTGAAACCCACAAGGCAAGTACCAATCCGCGCCACTGGAGACCCTATCTCTGACCACAGAACCGTCACCAGACAGGATCCAGAATATTATATATCTACATACGCATTAAGATTTTTTTGTTTCAGATAGTTATTGTAACGGTCCTAGGTAGAGCTGTAACGGTCCTAGGTAGTGGATCGACTGGGCCACCACAAGCGATGGCGGAAGCCACACCAGGAAGCGGAGTCTAAGTGGGTCCCGGTTTTCACCAGAGCCCGCCGCAAAGCGGGATGGACTTGCTGCGGCGGGATTCCACCAGGTCGCTACCCCTGACACGACTTGCTTGTGGTGGTAGCCAAGATATAACGCGGTACCGAATCGGCAGGCAAACTCGTAGTCAGGGACAGGCCAGTAGGTCAGGGCAGGCAGCGAAGGATCGTGGTCGAAGAACGTAAGCTGGAAGGACTGGTACACAGAAAATCCATAGCAGAAAAAAATCCAATGGACGACAGCATAAGATTGCTCTTTTAATGTGGAATCAGCAGTACAAAAGGTGCAACGTTTCGGCTCAGAAAAACAACATAGAGCCTTTTCCAAGCATAATGATACAATTTAAATTGTCACAATATATATGTTTTATAAAACACCACCCTCTTTTGAGGTCAACCAATGAAACAACGTGAACGATCAACTATGTAAATACCAAATATACCAGTATATATTGTGCATAATCCATAAAACTGTTTCCATTACTCACATAAACCTTTACATATAGAACCGGACAGTCCGACACGCCATACTCGGCATCTCCATTACCCTACTGCGCATGACAGATAGTTGTACGGCGTGCGCATGTCAGTTACGGCCCACATGTATGTCTGTCTACTGCGCATGTCTGTAAGGGCACGCACTCCCTTACGGAGCCTGGATTCAGTGTCGCCAATGCGCAAACTCTATGCCCATACAGCCCGTTATCATTTAAATGCAACAATAGTATGCTTAAGGATATCAAAAGTTACAAAAAGTACGGCAACCAATGCTAATGGCTCTGAGTCTAAGATTATGTTATTTATGTTAGCTGGGCACAGGGGATCTCAATGCCGATATCCAACATCAAAACCAGGGACCGATATCATAAGAATGACATCAATCCCTGGACATGATGGCACTGTCACCACCATGCCACACAACGTGTGAATATGGGGAAACGTGCAGGATAGCAAATGGTAAATACGTCCCTAACCCACATAATCTATCTTTACAAGATCTAGACTATCCAAGAGCCTATAATGTAGTTACCACAGGATATCCTAGCACATAACAATACATTAAGTGGGCAACTGAGTTATGAGATACTCAAAGGGTATGGAAAGTCATCCCATCCGGTCAATTCATCAGAATATAACCTATGGAAACATAATAAAAAATGAAACAAATTTTTTGAAGTGAACATACCAGTGTTTTAAAAACCAATCTAGTAACGGGTTGGACCCCCTTTTGCCTTCAGAACTGCCTCAAGGTGTTGCAACGATGCTCAATTGGTACCAAGGGGCCCAAAGAGTGCCAAGAAAATATTCCCCACACCATGACACACCACCAGCCTGAACCGTTGATACAAGGCAGGATGGATCCATGCTTTCATGTTGTTGACGCCAAATTCTGACCCTACCATCCGAATGTCGCAGCAGAAATCGAGACTCATCAGACCAGGCAACGTTTTTCCAATCTTCTACTGTCCAATTTCGATGAGCTTGGGCAAATTGGAGCCTCAGTTTCCTGTTCTTAGCTGAAAGGAGTGGCACCCGGTGTGGTCTTCTGCTGCTGTAGCCCATCTGCCTCAAAGTTCGCCGTACTGTGCGTTCAGAGATGCTCTTCTGCCTACCTTGGTTGTAACGGGTGCGTATTTGAGTCACTGTTGCCTTTCTATCAGCTCGAACCAGTCTGCCCATTCTCCTTTGACCTCTGGCATCAACAAGGCATTTCCGCCCACAGGACTGCCGCTCACTGGATGTTTTTTTTTTTTCGGACCATTCTCTGTAAACCCTAGAGATGGTTGTGCGTGAAAATCCCAGGAGATCAGCAGTTTCTGAAATACTCAGACCAGCCCTTCTGGCACCAACAACCATGCCACGTTCAAAGGCACTCAAATCACCTCTCTTCCCCATACTGATGCTCGGTTTGAACTGCAGGAGATTGTCTTGACCATGTCTAATCCCTAAAGCACGGGTTTCCCCCTAGTATTGGGCGATTAAAAATTAAAAGTGTTAACGAGCAGTTGGACAGGTGAAACCTAATAAAGGGGCCGGTGAGTGATATTTGACAATTTAAATTGTTCATTATGCTTGAAAAAGGGCTCTATGGTTTTTCTGACCGAAACGTTGCACCTTTTTGTATCTAAATCCCTTTAAAAGAGAATCTTTCTGACGTTTTTGGATTTTTTTCTCTAGGATTACATAGTAGGTTTTTGGGCTGCCTCTTTAAAGGGACGGTCTGCTGCATTTTGCCTTTTTGGAATTCATGAACAAGGACTTCATGCTGCCCAAAACTGTGATTTTTTTTTTTGGTACACAGAAAAGGAAACCCGGGGAATGTAAAAGGTTTCCCGCATAGGTAGGGGGCACTTGGAATGGGCGGTACACAAAAAAGGGGAGCCATTTTAGGGTCCCCCGGCCGGCAACCAATTACCGGGCGCGGCCCTTTAAATCTCCCCGACCCCGACCCCGCTCCGGCTCGCAGATGGCAGAGACAGGGCAGGAGCGGGTCAGGTAAAAAAAGGGGCCCCCCAAGGGGGGGGTGCACCCGCGGACCGGGGGCCCCACCCCCCCCGGGCGAATAGGACAACAGGTTTCGAGCGCCCCCGCAGCCCGGAACAGGGCTGCGGCACGCTGTGACGTTATCTATGCCTTTCTTGAAACCTCTACAGTTCCTAAAGTACCCGTCCCCAGGCAGGCTAACCACAGATTCACAGTTTTTACAGTAAGAAAGCCCTTTCCTCTGGGGACTGAATCCTTTTTTTTTCTAGCCGAAAAGGGGAATGTCCCCTTTCTTTTGAGGGGCTTACTGAAATAATTTTTCCACAATTAAACATTTTGGACAAAAATGTGAATGAGAACCTCAAAAAAAAATTTCATATAACCCAGATAGCAGAAATGCTTTTTTTTAAAAATTTTTATGTCCCCTTTGATATGCTCTAGTTTTTATGTGCCACGTTATTGGAATATGTATGTATACACAGCCGAACCCGGTTGCACCTTTTTCATTTAAAAAAAAAAAAGTTTTTTGGGGGTGTGCATAACCATAAAATTTTTTTTTGGTTTTAGTTTGGGGGAGTGGCCCCGCCTCCCCTTTTTTTTTTTTTTTGCCCCTCCCCCCCACCTTTACAGGGTTTTAAAACAGTGCAGTGTTAAATTGCAAACTGGTTCCTTCATTTTTCCCCGGGTTATGGAGGTTGAATAGACCCCAAAAGAGAGGGGATCAATAGTGGAGGACCACCTCCTTTAGAAACCCCCTTAGAAGGTCAGAGGGGGCTTTTAAACAATTTGATCAAAAAGTGAAAATTAGAACCTCAAAAAAATGTTCATATATCCTAAAAAAGCAGAAAAAACCCTTTTTTCAAATTCCCATGTTCCCTTTTATAGTGCTCAAGTTTATAGGGGTGCCCCGTTATTGGAAAAGTATGGTATACCCACAACCCACCAGTGGGTTTCAAACCAAAGTTCATTTTTTTTTAAAAATTTTTTTTGGGATGTGCATAACCATTATTGTTTTTTGGGTTTTAGTTTGGGGGAGTGGGTGCCTCCATTTTGGTTTTATGCACTCCACCCACCTTGACAGGCTTTTTAATCAGTGCAGTTTAACTTGTAAGCTGGTTCCTTCATTCTCTGGATTATGGAGGTCTGAATAGGACCCAAACGAGAGGTATCAATAGTGTAGGACCACCTGCCTTGAGGTCCCGTTGAAGTTCGGAGGTGGCTTAAGCAGTTTTGATCAAAAATGTGAACTGAGAACCTCAAAAAAATTTTCATATATCCTAGATAGCAGAAATGCTTTTTTCAAAATTCCTATGTCCCCTTTGATAGTGCTCTAGTTTATAGTGTGCCACTGTTATTGGAATATGTATGTATACTACAGCCGCACCAGTGTTGCACCTATGTTCATTTTTTTCAAAATTTTTTTGGGGATGTGCATAACCATATATTGTTTCTGGTTTGAGTTTGGAGGAGTGGCTGCCTCCATTTTGATTTTTTGCACTCCACCCACCTTGACAGGCTTTTTAATCAGTGCAGTGTAACTTGTAAGCTTGTTCCTCGATTCCCTGGATTATGGATGTCTGAATAGGACCCAAGCGAGAGGTATCAATAATGGAGGACCACCTGCCTTGAGTTCCTGTTGAAATTCGGAGGTGGCTTAAGCAGTTCTGATCAAAAATGTGAACTGAGAACCTCAAAAAAAAATTCATATATCCTAGATAGCAGAAATGCTTTTTTCAAAATTCCTATGTCCCCTTTGATAGTGCTCTAGTTTATAGTGTGCCACTGTTATTGGAATAAGTATGTATACTACAGCCGTACCAGTGTTGCACCTATGTTCATTTTTTTTCAAAAATGTTTTTTGGATGTGCATAACCATATATTGTTTCTGGTTTGAGTTTGGCGGAGTAGCTGCCTCCATTTTGGTTTTATGCACTCCACCCACCTTGACAGGCTTTTTAATCAGTGCAGTTTAACTTGTAAACTGGTTCCTTCATTCCCTGGATTATGGAGGTCTGAATAGGACCCAAACGAGAGGTATCAATAGTGTAGGACCACCTGCCTTGAGGTCCCGTTGAAGTTCGGAGGTGGCTTAAGCAGTTTTGATCAAAAATGTGAACTGAGAACCTCAAAAAATTTTTAAGATATCCTAGATAGCAGAAATGCTTTTTTCAAAAGTCCTATGTCCCCTTTGATAGTGCTCTAGTTTATAGTGTGCCACTGTTATTGGAATATGTACGTATACTACAGCCGCACCAGTGTTGCACCTATGTTAATTTTTTTCAAAAATGTTTTTTGGGATGTGCATAACCATATATTGTTTCTGGTTTGAGTTTGGAGGAGTGGCTGCCTCCATTTTGGTTTTATGCACTCCACCCACCTTGACAGGCTTTTTAATCAGTGCAGTGTAACTTGTAAACTGGTTCCTTCATTCCCTGGATTATGGAGGTCTGAGTAGGACCCAAACAAGAGGTATCA
Source organism: Phyllomedusa bahiana (assembly GCA_025379985.1). Taxonomy (NCBI): domain Eukaryota; kingdom Metazoa; phylum Chordata; class Amphibia; order Anura; family Hylidae; genus Phyllomedusa; species Phyllomedusa bahiana. Next base: position 145,709 of record JAODAL010002893.1, read on the forward strand.
ATAGTGTAGGACCACCTGCCTTGAGGTCCTGTTGAAGTTCCGAGGTGGCTTAAGCAGTTTTGATCAAAAATGTGAACTGAGAACCTCAAAAAAAATTTAATATATCCTAGATAGCAGAAATGCTTTTTTCAAAATTCCTATGTACCCTTTGATAGTGCTCTTGTTTATAGTGTGCCACTGTTATTGGAATATATATATGTATACTACAGCCGCACCAGTGTTGCACCTATGTTAATTTTTAAAAAAAATGTTTTTTAGATGTGCATAACCATATATTGTTTCAGGTTTGAGTTTGGAGGAGTGGCTGCCCCCATTTTGGTTTTTTGCACTCCACCCATCTTAAAAGGCTTTTTAATCAGTGCAGTGTAACTTGTAAGCTGGTTCCTCGATTCCCTGGATTATGGAGGTCTGAATAGGACCCAAACGAGAGGTATCAATAGTGTAGGACCACCTGCCTTGAGGTCCCGTTGAAGTTCGGAGGTGGCTTAAGCAGTTTTGATCAAATATGTGAACTGAGAATCTCAAAAAAATTTTCATATATCCTAGATAGCAGAAATGCTTTTTTCAAAATTCCTATGTCCCCTTTGATAGTGCTCTAGTTTATAGTGTGCCACTGTTATTGGAATATGTATGTATACTACAACCGCACCAGTGTTGCACCTATGTTCATTTTTTTCAAAAATGTTTTTGGGATGTGCATAACCATATATTGTTTCTAGTTTGAGTTTGAAGGAGTGGCTGCCTCCATTTTGGTTTTTTGCTCTCCACCCACCTTGACAGACTTTTTAATTCAGTGCAGTGTAACTTGTAAGCTGGTTCCTTCATTCCCTGGATTATGGAGGTCTGAATAGGACCCAAATGACAGGTATCAATAGTGTAGGACCACCTGCCTTGTGGTCCCGTTGAAGTTTGGAGGTGGCTTAAGCAGTTTTGATCAAAAATGTGAACTGAGAACCTCAAAAAAAATTTCATATATCCTAGATAGCAGAAATGATTTTTTCAAAAGTCCTATGTCCCCTTTGATAGTGCTCTAGTTTATAGTGTGCCACTGTTATTGGAATATGTATGTATACTACAGCTGCACCAGTGTTGCACCTATGTTCATTTTTTTCAAAAATGTTTTTTGGATGTGCATAACCATATATTGTTTCTGGTTTGACTGTAAAAAATACTATTTTGCCACCACTTGTTCCCGTATCCTAGATCTAGTATGTCCTTCTAATGATAGACTCTGGATACGTCTGGCACATGATGTTTGTCCGTTGGGTTTGGCAGCCTTGCCCTGGATCTGGACTCCTTCTATGGTTGACAAATATCCTACCACATTCTCTACCCGTCACACTTTGGCCATAATTAATTTCTATAAAGCAAGTTGCACCCTAATTGATAGAACTGGCCCTTTGCTTCCCATCTCTGATAACCCGGCATTCCCAACCTGTTTATCCCCGAAATTAACGTATTTCCAGGTAGTTCTAAGCTCCAGCCGCTGAGGTTCCACAACATCCTCTCCGACTTGAGTCCCCCATCTTTTAATTCCCTACCAACTGATCTGCGATCTTTACCTAATGCACAGTTAAGGTATATGCAATTGCGACACTATTATAATTCTATCAAGCATACCAGAGAGCTCGGAAGACCGTTGTCCTCGTTCGAGCAGCTGTGCCTCCTCAATAAGCCACCGAGACATACCATTTCTTGTCTATATAAAGCATTGTCCTCCTCCCAACATTCTTCTTTACCAGCTTACTGTATATCTTGGGAATTGAAATGCAACAAACAATTTTCCTTATCCCAATGGGCAAGATGCTTCACGCTCACCCATAAGGCAGTTATTGCCTCCAAGTCCCAAGAGACATGCTTTAAAATTCTATCCCGCTAGTACAGGGTCCCATATGTTTTACATAAGTGGTATCCCACGGTGCCAGACACCTGCTGGCGCTGTAGGAACGCCGTGGCCACCAGGGCTGTGGAGTCGGAGTCGTGGAGTCGGAGCCTATTTTGCAGGAGTCGGAGTCGTCATAAAATGGACCGGACCGACTCCAAAAATATATAATAAGTTGGTCCAGTTAGTTTGATGCAAAGAGCAATTTTATATACAGTCGTCTTACCTATCTTATACATAAATGTGACCTGCAAGTATTTAGCATCTGCTTAGCTCTGTAGAATCTTGTCATGTAAATGCATTGTTACTGTTTTGCTCCCAAAAATCAAAATGTTAATTTTTATTATATTGTTAGTATTTGGGAAATCTGCCTTCAGTTTTCAGCACTGCCTGAATCCTTCTGGGCTCTGAATCAGATTCAAGCATATCTTGACCAAAATCTGATCCCAGGTCTCTTCTACACATTCAAAAGATCAAAACAATGTTACCCTTTTGCTTCTCAGTGTCTGTTCTACCTAAATAGCTTGATTATTGTATCATAAGGTGATAAACAGCCTGATGTTACCATTTTACTACAGTAAAGTTATCACTTAAACATGCGCCATGTATGAGGGAGTCAGGAGTCAGGAGTCGGAGTCAGGAGTCGGAGGTTTGGGAAATTGAGGAGTCGGAGTCAGGGCTTTGGCTTGCCGACTCCACAGCTCTGGTGGGCACCATGTTACATATATGGTGGGACTGGTCTTTTCTGCGACACTTCAGGGATGGGGTATATGCAGTCATATAGGATCTCACAGAAGTTCCGATTCCCAGATCTGATCTAGCCATTGAGCTTTAAGTATGACCTTTGTAGTGTTTTTTAATAAATGTCCCATTTTTTCTGTGTTTTTTTCGATTCCCAGATCCCCAGAAGCCTCGCTGCTATTTATGTTTGACCTACCTATCCTGGCCTATAAAAAATCTCTGTTACGCCACCTACTCCAGGCAGCCAAAACAGTTATACCACGGCACTGGAAATCTCCTGTCCCCCCAACTATCGATGAATGGTTCGCTGAAATTTCATTTACATCCTGCATGGAGGCGCTGCTTGCCAAGACGCCAACTCAGGTGGACAGGTTTGAGAAAACATGGTTCTACTGGACCACTTTCCAGTCATCCCCACTTTTCAAGTTGCTCTCCACTTAGTGTAAACCAAATCTTAGGAGATTATCTTACCCTTCACGTTGAATTAACTTTTCGCAGCTTTTGGCTCCATTATCCTGAGTTTCTGTAGTCTCGTCTATCAGTGGGTAGGTCTGTGGATGTCATCCTCACCCCCATCTTCCCTCTCTCTCTTTCCTGATCTACCCCTCCTCACCTATTTCCTTTTTATTTATTTTCTTGTTGGCAGTGTTATACCTTATTATGTTGTCGGCTTATATATTATCATATCCATCAATGGATCACATTTTCTTCTGTGACTGATATCCTCAGCAATAGCCTGATGTTTATGGTTCCTTTCTCTTTTATAAGGCCCACAAGGCCTATTGTTATCTAAAGTTCGACATGCTACTATGTTGTTACCTGATGGCAATTGTAATCTTTACGCTTTGTCATTAAAGCTTTTTTCTATATAAAAATAAAATAATAAAGGCAGCAAAGCTGGAGGCAGAAAGACATATTGCTGCTAATGGGTGAAGAGTCCTTAGATCAGCTCTGAATTTCTTATGGTCTGGTGTCCCAAGGTGCCAACGGCGCCATCTGTCCTCTAAAAACTGGATGCAAGGTAAATGAGTGACTAATTTGTTTAGTTTTACAAGTTAAGGTTACTCTATATGAAGAAATTACGGGTTGCCCCAATGCTCTTAAAACAGTTCCAAAACTCCACAAATAGCAATAATTAGCATAAACCTTTATTGGAAAGTGTCTGGTCGCTTTTGATTCCACACATGAATCCTGCTTAGTCTCTGGAGAATATCTCTTCCTCTTTGTTCTTGAGTCGTCATAGCGTGGCGAAGCTCAGCTGACTTACACAATTTTTGATGACTCATGTAGTCTTGTTTGGAGGAAAATTAAAAATGTTGGCCTGGGAGGCGGAGCCTGGACGGCAAGCTGAGCAGCAGCTTCTAAGAGGATCTCCAGCACTTGCTCCTGTAAATCCTGTGTTGGAGCAGGCATAGGACTTACAAACTCCGTGGACAACAAGCAGAGCTGTTTCTCATACTCACTGGAGTATTCTGGTCACTTTCCAGACCTGTGGTGAGATGACTCGCCGCAACAAGGAGACACAGAAAGTGGAGAGTGGGGCTGAACAAGAAGGAGCCCAGGGACAGCGTGGAACTGCAAGGTCAGCAGGAAAGCAAGCAGAGGTACCGCATGGGACACTGGCTAAATTAGCCCAATATGTCCATAACCCTTCCACATCTTCCTCTGGCATAGAGTCTCCCAGTAAGCAAAAGCAGGATGCTGGGCTGATACAAGCAGTAGCCGTGACAGACGAGCAAAGAGCACAGGAAGAGATAAGTGCCAGCAGCATGCATACAGGAGACAGACCTAAAACAAATACACAGGTCACTCCTAGTTTACAAGCACAGCAAGATACAGAGGAGCCTACACTGAGGGATGTGCTTCAAGCTGTTCACCAATGCCATACTGCTTTATCCACCCTGATACACAAGTGGTGGGTCTTAAAGAGAATATCAATATCATGCGGCATGATATGCAGATATGCTGAGCGGGTCAAAGCTGCTGAAACCAGAATCAGTGATTTGGAGGATCAATTCAATCCTTGCAGGGGGAACTGTGAGTGCTTTCTCAGATGATTAAGTCACTACTTGCCAAGACCGATGACCTGGAGAATCGCTCCCGCAGAAACGTGGGAGTGCCCGAAAAAACAGAGGGCCCCAACCCATCAGAGTTCTTTGAGACCTGGCTCACTAATATCTTTGGAAAGGACTCCTTTACTTTATGTTTGCAGTTGAGAGGGCGCACAGGGTCCCAATGCGCCCTTACCTCCGGGGGGCCCCGCCTAGATCAGTGCGGGTTTAAAAGCTGCGGGCACTTTAAAGATAGAGACATTTATACTGCGCAAAGCGCGGCTTCAGCAGGACGTCATGGTGGGCCGGCTGTCGGATCTCCTTCTATCCGGATTTCTCTACAGAGGTTCAAAAAAGAAGAGCGCAGTTCCAGGATGTCAAGAGGCGGCTCCGGGCGCTTCGGGTGCAATATGCCATGCTGTTCCCAGCCAGACTCCAAGTGGTGGCGTTAAACTCTACGCATTTCTTTCAAACTCCAAGAGATGCTATGCAGTGGATTGACCAGAATGAATCCTCCATCAAAGCGCAGCTTCCAGAGGATTCCGGGAGAGATAAGTGATCACCACTGTACACATTTCTCACTTCCCCTCTTGATTTCCTTGCTTTATTTTTTCGTCCTGCTCCAACCGGGTTTTCTATGTTTCATATTAAAATACATTTTTGGGAGCAGGGGGTGGTTGGGAAGAAATGTTAGTCTTTTTCTATGCAGTTAACTGGTTGCCTTCATTTCCCGGGTCGTTTGGAGGACTTGAGCCCATTTTTTAGGGCTGTTTACAATTTGCACTTTTTTAATTTCTTGTATTTTGTATTTTTTACAGTTGTGGGTTTACATGTTTATTTCTGAGGGGGGGAGGGTTTATCTGTCTCCAGTATGCTCTTGCTTACTTTGTGAGGCAGGTTGGACGGCTTCCATCCATCATATTGACAGTTGAAGTTACTTGGTCACTTAATGGGCACAGGATGTTAGATGGCGGATAAGATAACACTGCTCTCCTGGAATGTCAGGGGACTGAGTGACCCAAACAAAAGATATGCGATGTTTAATTTTCTTTCCCAATATCAGCTAGCTATATTGTCTATTCAAGACACACATATGGTGTCTGATACAGTACAATGGCTTCAGAGGGCATGGATCAATTGGGCAAAACATTCTTTACACACTAATTATTCTAGGGGGGTCAGTATTATTGCCCATAAATCCATTCCTTTTGAATGTCTGGCTATTGAGAGAGATGGGGATGGGAGATATATATGTGTATACTGTAAAATATATACTTGTACATTTGTTTTGGTAAACATTTATATACCTCCGCCTTATAATTGCAGTACCTTTAAAGCAGTGCTTAACTTTGTGGATGGTTATCCTGATGTCCCAGTTCTTATTATGGGGGATTTTAATACTGTGGTGGACCCACATTGGGATAAATTATCAGCAAATAATGTACTACTACCCTCAGCATTGACTCCGTTTGGACACATGATTGGAGAGTTGGAACTTGTAGACATCCTAATGATGTCTAAACACCCTAATGAGTTTCACTATTCATGTTATTCTAGTACGTATAACACATTGTCTAGAATAGATATGGCTTTGGGTAATCAGCGGCTGTGTCAAATGGTAACTAAAACTGAGTATTTTACACGCTCCATTCTGATCATTGCCAATGGCTGATACAGATTAAAAATTCCTGATTTATCCATAGGAAATATGAGGCGGTGGAGATTTAATGCTCTCTGGCTGCCCCTAATGGATACAGTTAAATTTGGCGTCAGATTTGAGGAATTCTTTCAGATGAATGTGGACTCAGCTCCGATCAGAAATAGTGTGGGACACTATGAAGGCGAAACCTTAGAGGGGGGCTGACGCGGGAAATTAGCACCATGAAGATTAAAAGGGGCAGCTAAAAAAAAACTATCCGTGAGAAAAGTCAATGCTGCTGAGAAATCGCATTCTTTTTGCTTCGCACTCCACAAAGCGGGGAGGAAACTGCGAAAGGGGCCACAGGATACGCTGAACACATTTCTATTAGAATCGGGCTGAAAATAAATGATTTTTTAAAAAGCAAACTTATTTTGGTGAAGGGGAGCAGGTGGGCCGCTACTGAGCCACTATCATTAATTCCCAGAGGGGCTCCAGTTTTATACCAGCTCTACGACACGCCTCAGGCGCCTTAATGACAGAACCCTCGGATGTTTTGGGAATATTGGGGGATTTTTATAAACATTTATATACATCAAGACTTGAGGTTTCCCCTTCTCAGATTCAACAATATTTACGGGGTATAGATCTTCCCATGTTAAGTGCAGAACAGCGAGAGGCATTGGATGCTCCTCTACGTCTAGAGGAACTGCAGGTGGCAGTTAAGACTTTGGCAAACAACAAGTCCCCAGGGTTGGATGGATTGCCTACAGAGATATACCAGCAGTTTGGGGAGGTGTTGTTACCTAATTTGTTGGAGGTTTTTCAGGTGCAGAGGGCACAGGGCAGGCTACCTGCTTCAATGCAAAAGCGGGGTAATAATAGTGTTATTAAAACCTGATAAAGATCCATTGCTCTCTGAGTCATACAGGCCCATTTCTCTAATCCCAGTGGATACCAAAATACTAGCTAAAGCGTTTGCTAACAGACTAACTGCGGTGGTATCAGATCTCGTGCATCCTGATCAGGTGGGTTTTATACCACAGGGGGATACGTCCAATAACTTACGGAGACTGTACCTGAACCTGCAGCTTCCTGTTGATAACGCTGGGGCTAGGTCAATCTGTTCTTTAGATGCTGCTAAGGCCTTTGATGTGTGGAGGGAATTTTATGGGTGGTTTTACATAAATTGGGGTTTGGCCAAAAATTTATATCCTGGATTAAGCTGTTTTATACTGATCCCAAGGCTAAGGTGCAGTCTAATAATTTACAATCAGAGACATTTGATTTGCGAAGGGGAACAAGGCAGGGATGCCCTTGTCTCCATTGCTATTTGCCCTGGCAATTGAGCCGTTAGCAGCTCAGAAATTTGAGCAAACAAACCATATGAAGGCTTTAGGAGAGGGAGGCTGGAGACAAAATAGCCTTATACGCTGATGATATCCTCCTTTTTTCGGCTAATACCGGCGGCTCATTGCCAGAGGCAATTAATGACATTAAAAGCTATGGTGCCTACTCTGGGTTGACAATTAATTGGGGGAAGGCTGTCATTATGCCAGTAGATGCCGTGGATCAATTTACTCTACCTGGAGATATACCACTTCTAGTGTCCCATTCTTTCCGATACCTGGGTATAAATATTTCAGTGAATTTACAGGAATTTGGGCGGGGTTTAATCTGATTCCATTGCTAGTTAACTTTAAAAATAAGTTGGATGTCTGGCGCAAATTACCATTATCGATAGCGGGAAGATCAAATCTGGTTAAAATTATTTGGATGCCCCAGTTGTTGTACCTCCTACATAATTCTCCAATCTGGCTCCCCCAGAGATTCTTTTTTAAAGTCAATACTATTTCAGAGCCTTATCTGGGGAGGACACATGCCCGGATTAAAGTAGAAAACTCTGCAATTGGCAAAGGACGAGGGAGGGTCGGCAATTCCTAATCCATCAGTTTACTTCTTGGCAGCACAATTGCAATATATGAGAGATTGGGACGGGGATGGGAATAAGGATTTAAACTGAAACTATTAGCCACTATTTTAATTCTCCCCAAACTTTTTGGTAAACTGGGGGCAAAAACTTTTTTAGTGCACTCCAAAAAGTTTCCAACTTTATATTTGATGCATAAACTGTGGGGGAAAATTTCGGGTGGATTTTGGGCTTCAGGGCGCACATCCTATACCGAATTTGGAATAAAACCCTGGTTGTCCGAACTTTTTGGGGCTCCAAGGATTCGAGTCATGGGGATCTAGGGGCCTCCAATGCTTACAGATCAGGGGGTGGTTAAAAGTTTTCAGCAATTGCAAAAGGAATTTGCTTTACCGCATACACAGCTATATAAATACTTACAGCTTAGGCACGCTTATAATGCAGAAAAATCAGACACAATTCAATATAATGCCAAGTTTATTCCGATAGATCGGGTCAAGAACATCAAAACAAAGGGACTAATATCCACTTTATATAAACTTTTGTTTGGGAAACTTTTTTTCTTGAAACCCAATAGATTTACAAGTAGGTAGGAAGGAGATATTGGCCCTATAGAGCCTAATATTTGGGAGGAGATACTGAGGACCATACCATTGATTTCATTGAGGGGAACAGCATCGAATCTCTCAATTATTCTTAATACAACGAGTTTACAGAACTCCTCTATGTAATATGTGTCATGTGCACCCGGCCTCTCTGATGCATATTTCTGCATTGCCGAAACTAGGAAACGTTAAATTGGATTTTTAAAGTCCAATGATCCAGCGTATTTTCAAATTACAATGGAAATGAATCCGTTGGTTTGTATTTTTAGATATGTAGGAGACTTAATGGTTTCAGAGGCTGAGAAAATCGCGATATCTAGGCTTTTATTTATGGCGAGGACGTTAATAGCGTCAAAATGGCTGGATGCAGAACCTCCGTCAGCACAAGAGTTTGTTAAAAAAGTGAACTGGCTGATTGCATTGGAGAGAGGGGTGTATTATAAGAGAGGAGCCAAACTTAAATATAATAAAATATGGGCTAAATGGCTGGATACTTCTGGTCTTGCTGCACCGAACTTGGTTAGGCATAGGGTGTTGGGGATCTCCGTGTAGAGATTCATGGGACTGTGTCTATGGCAGTTGTGTGGATGGAGGCCAGTCCGACGCCAGGTACAAATTTTTATTGTGATAAGAACTGACTGTTTTTTAATATTGCATTGCTATTGATTGTAATGGATATTTCTGTTCTGAATCTGGAGATGGATTTGGGAGGTGGGCTGGGTTGTGTTTTGGGGATAAAAGTTGAAATTTGGTCATACAATGACATATACTGTATTCTGTTTGTACTACTTTATATCTGACCAATAAAAAGTTTATGGTTAAAAAAGAAAAAAAATGTTGGCCCTTTGAAAAGTAGTGCGGGAGAGATTGTGGAGAGCGATGAGAAGAAAGCAAACCTATTAAACAATTTTTTCTCTACTGTATTTACTGAGGAAGATGACCTTCCTGTTGATGAGCAGAGGGATTAGGTAAATTCCACCTTGAATGTTTCTTGTCTAATCCAGGAAGAAGTGCAGCTCCATCTTAAGAAGATTAAAATAGACAAATCACCAGGTCCTGATGGTATACACCCCGGGAGTTAAGTAATGTCATAAATAGGCCCTTATTTTTTATATTTATGGACAGTATAATAACAGGGTATATCCCAAAGGATTGGCGCATTGCAAATGTGGTGCCAATATTAAAAAAGGGGTCCTACGGCAGGGTGTAATAGGTGTAAATACATTGCAGCTGCGGAAGCCTGCATGATACTTCAGCTGCCATGGCAACCAATCACCCCCTGCTAGATGCCGCCATTGCTGTGGCGTCTAAAGCTGGCTCCATCCCTGCTGTTAGCGGCGACTGTCGACTGTACTGAATGGCCACCGGCCGCAACTGTACAATAGTATCTTGGGATGGCAGAAGACTGTAATATATATAGGGGCAAAATAGGATATATTCCTATTTTGCCCCTAAATTTGGGGCAAAAAAGTTAGTCTTATAGTCCAAAAAATATGGTAAGTCATTTGATTACGTTAAACAGGAATTTGGTATCTCACCAACAGTTAATTATCCTTTCCACGATTTCCTATTTCAGAAAAAAGGATGTGAAAAAGGCTTGTCCTTAGCTTATCATACTCTTTCCAATAATCCATTGCAAGACAAACCAGACTATGCTTTAAAATAGGGAAATCTTTCTCACTTGATGATTGGATCCCTACCTCCCTACCTCCACATAAATTATCCAGATCTGCTGGTCATATCGAACTATCCAGGAAACTCTATCTAAGATAGTATCTTACGCTCAACCGTATTACACATATGGCATCCGGTTACTCCAGATTCTGTCAGTGGAATTGAGGAGCTGTGGGTTCGTTGATTCACGGCCCTTTTGGACTGAGGTAGAGAAACTTTTGAACGAAATCCTTGGTTATTCCTTCAAACCAACACCAGAACTACCTTCAATTTTCCACAAGGTTATTTTTCATGTATATATTTAGCAGCCAGGTCGGTGATTGCCTTTTACTGGAGGCTGCCTACTCCTTTGGCACTTCAGGATGTAATTAACGGAACCAATCCTCAATTTCATTATGAAACCTGTTTAATCATTCCACCTCACTTGGTTTCCAAAATAAGAGCTAAATAGTCCTTATGGACTGAATCTGGGTACTTGATGAGCTGTATAGCCCTCCCCCTTTTATTTTATTATGTAAAGTTATTGTGACTGTTGAGGCTGTAATTATTTAACTAATTCCCCTCTTGATAAATGTAATGGAATGTGCTTATCTGAACATACTGGTGTTAATTCTGTTCAGTATAGTTTTGTCCTAACTAATTTGGATTTATACATTTGTACGCTGTCTGATGTTGTACCTATGTTTACGTACGTAAGCTGTATACTGTGCATGACTCTTTTTATATGACTCACTGAGATTTGTTTTTTCTTTGAGTTTATAGGTGTTTCTTGCTAATTTTTATGTTTTTATTTGATGTTGTATATGTAACTTCTGTTACCTTCTTTTGAAAAATTCAATAAAAAATGAATGAAAAAAATAATTTGCATTTTTTTGCATGAAATAAGTATTTGATACAATAGAAAAATCTAAATTAATATTTGGCACAGAAACCTTTGTTTGCAATTACAGAGGTCAGACGTTTTCTGTAGTTCTTAACCAAGTTTGCACACATTGAAGCAAGGATTTTGGCCCACTCCTCCATACAGATCTTCTCCAGATCTTTTAGGTTTCAGGGCTGTCGTTGAGCTATATGGAGTTTAAGCTTCCTACAAAGATTTTCGATTGGCTCCGGTCTGGAGGCTGACTTTGTCACTCCAGGACCTTGAAATGCTTCTTACAAAGCCACTCCTTAGTTGCCCTGGCTGCATGTTTTGGGTCATTGTCCTGCTGGACGACCCAGCTACGACCCATCTTCAATGCTCTTACTGAGAGAAGGAGGTTGATGGTCAAAATCTCGAGATACATGGCCCTATCCATCCTCCCTTCAATACGGTGCAGTTGTCCTGTCCCCATTGCAGAAAAGCAACCCCCACATATGATGATTCTACCCCCATGCTTCACGGTCAGGACAGGGTTCTTGCACTAAGCCTTATTCTACCTCCACAATCGACGAGTGGCATTGACACCAAAAAATTATATTTTTGTCTCATCTGACGACATGACCTTCTCCCATGCCTCCTCTCGATCATCAAGATGGTCATTGGATAACTTCAGACGGTGCCTGGATATGCGCTAGCATGAACAGTGGGACCTTGCATGCCCTGCAGAATTTTAGTCCATGACCGCATAGTGTTTTACTAATGGTAATCTTTAAGACTGTGGTCCCAGCTCTATTCAGGTTATTGACCACGTCTTCCTGTGTAGTTCTGGGCTGATTTCTGACCTTTCTCATAATAATCCTTGCCACACAAAGTGAGTTCTTGCATGGAGCCCTATATTGAAAGTCATCTTGTGTTTCTTCCATTTTCCAATAATTGCACCAACAAGCTGCTCACCTATTATCCCGTAGTGCAATCCAACGTTGTGCAGGTCTACAATTTTGTCCCTGGTGTCCTCATACTGCTCTTTGATCTTGGTCATGGTGGGGAGGTTGGTGTGTAACTAGTTCAAACAGGTTCAATTAATACAGGTAATGAGTGCAGAGTAGGAGGGCTTCTTAAAGAAAAACCAACAGCTCTGTGAAAGCCAGAATTCTTGTTGGTTGTTAGATATTCAAGTACTTATTTCATGCATTAAAATGCAAGTTAATTATTAAAAAATCATATAGTAAAATTTTCTAGATTTTTTTTAGATTCTGTCTCTCATAGTTCAGTGGACCTACGATAAAAAATAGAGACTGCTCCATTATTTGTGGGTGTGAAAACTTACAAAGTTGCCAGAGTATCAAATACTTATTTTCCCCCACTATAGGTACAGTACATCCAGACCAAGTGAGGTTTGTCCCAAGATGACGAGCAAGGGATGCAGCAAGACACATCTTAGACTAGCCACTAGAAGCCCCTTAAATTCGATTTTATCATTAGACGCTGAAAAAGTGTTTGACAGGGTGAACGAGCATAATTTAATCTCTGTCCTACATAAATTTGTTTTTTTGAGATTTATACTCTCTGTAATCCAGTCCCCTCTGGAAAAAGGGAGACGCCTGGAAGCCTAAGAACACCATCCCAGCTGTGAAACACGGGGGTGGAAGCATCATGCTATGTTTTTTTTTTTTGCTGCAGGTGGGACTGGTGCACTTAACTTAACTTAAAGCACAATTTGTCACAAGAAAACAATCTCTGAATCACAAGGATAGGTAAAAGTGTGAAAACGTTATTCTCACATGAAGTGACACATGTCAGATTTAAAAAATAGGGCTGTGTCAAGAAGGCCAAAACTGTCTGGGTCCTTAAGGGGTTAAAAATGCACACTAGGATCTGTTAATGTATCTAGAAAAATTAGAATAAAACATTTATATTTTAAAATTCTGTAATAATTTATAAGTAAATTTAAACTATACCTCCCGCAAAAAAGTACAACTGTGTCATTGAAATAAAGTTACGACTGTTGAAACACAAGGAGGAAAAAACTAAAAAAAAAATGTGCTGGTCATTAAGAACTTTTCAGCCATTCAGCTTAAGGGATATATATATATAAATATGATAATTCCATATGTAAAACATAAGCAGTAACAACAGCTATCACATGGTGGCCGAAAATTATACCAAGTCCAAAGCAAGGCAATGCTGGACCCAACTGAAATCCATGCAGGTTACATGACAAGAATCCGCAGTGTGCAGTGTGCAAAGAGACAAAAGTAGCAAAAACAAGCTTTTGGCTTCACTGGAGCAAGCAGGACAAAAATGGACCTTCAATGTAGTGAGATTATACAGGTATATGAAAACCCAAACTGCAGTAAGCTATTGCGTTGTAAAGGCATAAGACATTAGAACATAGCATGCAGGCTCAGAGAATATAACCTGTGTAACTAAGCTTAACGTAGGATTGCAAGCTATACAGTGATAGCATTCAGCAGATAAGAACACCCAGTAGAGCATCCTGCAGTAAAACTATAATTGTGCAAAGACATAGCTATTCAGTACATAGCCTGCAAGCAGAATTAACCCTTTAACGCACTATGACTTTCCTGTACATCATGGTGCAGTGCCTTTTAATGCATCATGACGTCCAGGAACGTACTGAAGAATGTGCGGGCACAGAGGCTGTGCCCACAAAATCGCTGCGGGAGCCCAGCAGTGATTAACAGCCAGATAACTCCGTTCCCGGTGGTTTAACCCCTTAGCTGCCGCAAAGAGCGATCGCAGCAGCTAAGGAGTATGACAAAGGGAGAAAGCTCCCTCTGTCCTCCATCGGAGCCACAGCAACTAAATTGTGGGATTACAGTGGTTGCCATGGCAAAGGGGGATCAGACAATGATCGCTGAGTGTATTCCCAGAGTGGGACAAGTGAAAAAAAATATATAAAAAGTAAAAGTGTAAAAAAAAAAAAAAATAACAATAAAAATACAGTGAAACAAGCAAACCACACCTTTAACCACAACAAATACCAAACACCACAAAAAAGATTCAAAATAAAATACAGTGCACATGTTTGGTATCGCCGCATGCGTAACAACCTATCCGATAAATCTGTCATGTTACTTTACCCATGCAGTGAATGCCGTAAAAAAATTATTAAAAAAACAATGGTAGAATTGCAATTTTTGCTTATCATGCTGCACATAAAATGGAATACAGTGAAGGAAATAATTATTTGATTCCTTGTTGATTTTGTAAGTCTGTCCACTGACAAACACATGAACAGCCTATAATTCTAAGGGTAGGTTAATTTTAACATTGAGGGTTAGAATATCAAAAATAAAATCCAGAAAATCACATTGTTTAAATTATATAAATTTATTTGCATTTTGCAGTGAGAAATAAGTATTTGATCCCTCTTGCAAACAATACTTAATACTTGGTGGCAAAACCCTTGTTGGCAAGCACGTTAGATGTTTTTTGTAGTTGATGATGAGGTTTGCGCACATGTCAGGAGGAATATTGGTCCACTCCTCTTTGCAGATCATCTCTAAATCATTAAGATTTTGAGACTGTTGCTTTGCAACTCAGAGCTTCAACTCCCTCCATAAGTTTTCTATGCAATTAAGGTCTGGAGACTAGCTAGGCCACTCCATGACCTTAATGTGCTTCTTTTTGAGCCACTCCTTTGTTGCCTTGGCCATATGTTTTTTGTCATTGTCTTGCTGGAAGACCCAGCCACAACCCATTTTTAATGTCCTGGTGGAGGGAACGAGGTTGTCACTCAAGATTTTAAGGTACATGGCTCCATCCATTCTCCCATTGATGCTTTGAAGTAGTCCTGTGCCTTTAGCAGAGAAAAAAACTCAAAATGTAATTTTTCCACCTCCATGCTTGACAGTGGGGATGGTGTTCTTTGGATCAAAGGCAGCATTTCTCTTCCTCCAAACACAGCGAGTTGAGTAAATCCCAAAGAACTCAATTTTTGTCTCATCTGACCACAGCACCTCCTCGCAATCACTCACAGAATCCTCCAGGTGTTCATTGGCAAACTTCAGAAGGGCCTGCACATGTGCCTTCTTGAGCAGGGGGACCTTTTGGGCACTGCAAGATATTAAACCATTACAGCATAATGTGTTACTGTCACGGTTCACGGCGCGGTCCCTGCTATGGACTCGCAGCGTGCCCGTGTCGGTTGTGTCCCAGCTGCTGCTGCGACATCCTCTGGTGTCCCTGGCTCTGGTCTCTCACCTGTGCTTCCTCCAGCTCCCTGGCATCCTGTGTGCACACGTGCTCCCTCTAGGGGCACGCGCGCGGCACTGCATCATATTTAAAGACACAGTGTTCCTGTTCCTGCTAAGTGACCCCTGACCTCTGGCTATATAACGAACTTCCTCCCTGTTTTCTCGGTCAGTTCGTTGTTGTTACCCAGCACAAGAGCTTGACCCCTTGGCTGCTGTTCTGCTGCTGTCTCACATTCAGCCATACGTTTATCGGTACCTGCTGTACACCTGCCGCTGTACCTGTCTGCTACACCTGCTGTTCCCTGGTGCCTTATCTAATCTGTTACCATCCTGGGACTGTGCCTTACGTTCAAGACTATACCTGGACTGTCACCCGTTTACGGCTACACCTGCGGTGCCCGGACTCCGCTCCAGCGCCAGCTAACAGGACCTGCACTTCGGCTACCCACTGCCTGCATCTGCCATCTGTGCCTGCGGTGGGCCCTGAGGATCCACACCTGGATATCTGCGGTCGGCGCTTCGGCATACGTTTGTCAACGCCCGACCGTTACAGTTACCAATGGTTTTCTTGGTGAAAGTGGTCTCAGATGCCTTGAAATCATTAACAACCCCCCTCCCCCGTGTAGTTTTAGGCTGATCTCTCACTTTCCTCATGATCAATGATACCCCATGAGCTGAGATTTTGCATGGTACCTCAGATCGATGTCGATTGATAGTCAATTTGTATTTCTACCATTTT
The DNA here is from genome assembly GCA_025379985.1 of Phyllomedusa bahiana. Taxonomy (NCBI): domain Eukaryota; kingdom Metazoa; phylum Chordata; class Amphibia; order Anura; family Hylidae; genus Phyllomedusa; species Phyllomedusa bahiana. The sequence continues at coordinate 162,052 of JAODAL010002893.1, forward strand.
CTTACTATTGCACTAACAGTTGTCTCCTTCTCACCCAGTGTCTTACTTAAGGTTTTGTAGCCCATTTCAGCTTTGTGCAGGTCTATGATCTTGTCCCTGACATCCTTAGAAAGCTCTTTGGTCTTGCCCATGTTGTAGAGGTTAGAGTCTGACTGATTGAATCTGTCGACAGGAGTCTTTTACAAAGGTAACTATTTAAGACAGCTGTCTTCAATGCACGTACTGAGTTGATTAGGAGTGTCTAACTGGTCTGTAGGAGCCAAAACTGGTTGATAGGGGATCAAATACTTATTTCTCACTACAAAATGCTAATAAACTTATATAATTTATACAATGTGATTTTCTGGATTTTATTTTTCATATTCAAAAGGCTTTTATTAAGAGAAAAGTAAACATTTACGCAGCTTACATGTCAGTCAAGGTGAAAAAAATATAAGTGGTAGAACGCATCAAAACCTCACAAGTAATTGGTCAACAATAAGTTATGTAGTACATAAGCCCTAGGTTGTTACAAGGAGAAACTGCAATATGAACCTAAAAAGCAAGGCAATTAGGTTTCTCAATTCTTATACCAGAAGAAGGTTCCACAACAATGGAGATTCCACAGGGCAGAGAGAAAACATAAACAACCACCAAAAAAAAACAAAAAACCACATGCTCCCGCCAGCCGGCAAGGCATCGAGGGGGAGTGGAAGGTTGCTCCACCGGTGGGGAATATCCATTGCTCCTATCTTGCAAAAAAGAAGGAGGGCTTTTGTGCATAGCAAGACTTGACCCTTATTCCAAACTTTGTGCAAATACTATATGTATACATGTAAAGCATAGAGGTAGCAATAAATCAAACTTCCAAGAACATTTGAGAAGTAAAAGGAGGTACAACGCCAATATCAGAGTAGGCCATAGCAACCAGAACACTAGCAGCCGCCGAGTTCTGCAATGAGTAAAGTAGAGTGGCGCGAATTACACCCCCCATCCATCCTCCCCCCCAGAAAGAAAGGGGGAGAAGAGGAGGGGAAGAATCCTGAGTGACCTCAGGGCCCTATAAGAACCCTTTTACAAAAAGTTGCGTACACGAAGACTACATGAAAGAAGGACATAAACACTCAGAAGACCATATGACGTATAACACAACACAACACTCACACTCATATAGGACAAACAAATAAGGCACACACAAAAAGAGAGAAAAAAAAAAGGGGGGGGAGGGGGAGAAGGAACTAGTTCAGAAAATGAATAGCATATCGCTACTCAGGAAGTGGCAGAGAGGTATAAGGGGGAGTCCTTGAAGGACATCCAGCTGAACCATATTCTGCGGAACCGGTGTGCCTGTTCAGGAGTTCGAGCCATCAATTCCTCCATTCTTTGCACAAAATTAATTTCAGCAAACCACTCTTCCAGTGACGGGGGGGAGGATGACTTCCATCTCCGGGGAATTACAGTCTTAGCGGCTTGGAGTAGATGTTTAAGAAGAGACTTTTTGTATTTGCTGACAGGCATGGGAAACATAAAGAGGAGAAGTGCCTCTGGAGTGTTAGGAATTGAGATCCCAGTAGCCTCCTTGATCACTTCCAGCACTGCTAACCAAAAGCTTTTGAGCAGGGAACATCCCCACGACACATGGAGCAGAGTGCCCCTATCCTTCCCACATCTCCAGCAAATATCCGAAACTGATGGGAATATTTTGTGCAAGACAGAAGGAACCCTGTACCAGCGCGATAGAATTTTAAAACAGGTCTCCTGATGTTTAGAGGCAATCATTGCCCTGTGGGTTAGCTGAAAACAGTGTTCCCATTGTTCGGTAGTAAAAGAGAGACCCAATTCCCTTTCCCAGCGCTGGCAATAAGGAGGAAGTTGTGTGGAATGAATTGATATTAATAGTTTGTACATGAAAGACAGGGAGTGTCTCGAGCTTGTGGGAGAAACTACTGCCTTCTCAAAAACTGTAAGGGGTCTGGACAGATCAACGCAATGCCTCATTTTATGAAAGAAATGTGAGAGTTGCAGGAATTGAAAAGGAGCGCGACTAACAGTCGCCTTCCCTTCAAGGATCTCACCCAGCGTCTTTAATTGTCCCCTAGAAGAGACTGTGCAAAAACGCAAGGGGGATTGTTTTGTGCCCCCCAGAAAAGTATTTGACGAAAGCCCCGGGGGAAAGTCAGGATTGTCAGTGATTTGGCAGGCAAGGGCCCCAGGGTCTATGAGGTTATAGGTACTCCTGCATGAGTAAAGAACAGCTAATGTATGCCTGATACAGAAAGAAGCAGAATACTCATTTTGGAGGGCGGGAGTCCAGATCCAGGGGAGAGCCGCCACCCCCGATGTACTAAGATCCTCCGCCAGTCTCACCCATAATTTGTTAACCCGGTCTGAGACCAGCGCTAAAAAAACGTGCATAGGCCGCGGCCAGGTAATACAGTTTGCAATCCGGTAGGCCAGTGCCTCCAGAGTCTTTGCGTCTGATAAGCGTATCATACACAACCCTTGCCCTTCGGGTGGACCAAACAAAAGAGCTAAAGCACTGTCGCACCTTCCCCCAAAATGTAGCCGGAATGTGTATGGGGAGCGTTGGAAGAGGTACAAAAATTTGGGAAGAATAGTCATCTTGAGCAGGCTTATCCTGCCAAACCAAGATAACTCCTTTTTGTTCCAATTAGCTAAATCTCTTTTGATTTTGGCAAGAAGGGGGAGGAAATTGTTAGAAAAGAGTTCTGAGAGGTCCTCCGATATATGTATCCCCAAATAAGAAATGCCAGTTTCCGGCCATTCAAAAGAGAAATTGGATTAAAGGGAAGCTCGGTCCTGCGGACTGACACCTATGCCCAATGCCTCTGATTTCGAGAAATGTATTTTAAAATTAGACCAGGCTCCGAAACGTCTAACGTCGGCCATCAGGGACGGAAGGGAGATGTGTGGGTTGGAGACATATACCAGAAGGTCGTCTGCAAAGGCCGCACATTTGTACTCCCTTGACCCGATCGTGATTCCTGAGATATCAGGATTGGCCCTAATGGTCGCCATCAGATTCTCCATAACTAAAACATACAACAAGGGAGACGCAACCCTGTCTCGTCCCATTAGAAATGGGAAGAGGGTCAAATAAGGTACCACTGACCTTGATACGGGCAGAGGGCGCGCGATACAGAGCTGCTATCTTAGAGAGAAAGGTAGGGCCCAGCCCAATCTGGGTAAGGGTCTGGTGGAGGGAAGGCCACGAAATGCGATCGAAGGCCTTCTCTGCATCCAGGGATAGAACCAGTAAAGGCATTTTGTGTGTACGAGCATAATGAATGATATCGAGGGTTTTGAGCGTGTTATCGCGCGCCTCTCTGCCCGGGACAAAGCCCACCTGATCCGGATGGATAATGGAGTTCAGGAGCGGATTAAGTCTGTTAGCGATCATTTTTGCATATATCTTTAGATCAACATTTAACAGAGAAATGGGGCGATAGCTGCCACAGGACTGGGGATCCTTTCCAGGCTTAGGAATGACAGCAACATGCGCTAGCATGGCTTGAGGAGGGAAAGGGGAGTCTATCGAGATGGAATTAAAAGCTTCCAGAAGTAAAGGGCAGAGTGGTTCCGGGAAGGTCTTGAAAAACTGAGCCGTGAACCCATCTGGCCCTGGGCTCTTACCTCCGGGAAGATCCCTAATGACAGACCTTAGCTCCAGTAAGGAGAAGAGTTCCTCCAATCTGTCTACAATCTCGGCTGATATTTTAGATAACAGGGAAGGGTGAGGGTAAACCCCCGGCTGATGTGGGAGGGAGGGGGGAGGTAGATTGTACAATTTAGAGTAAAAATCGTGGAAAGCGTGGGCAATCTCGTCTGTATGGTGGACCACGGAATTTGTGACGCTTTTAATCGAGGGGATGTAGGACTGCACCATCTGGGTGCGAACCGCCCTGGCAAGCATCCGTCCACTTTTATTGCCATACTCGTAGAATCTACTACGGCAAACTTGTATGAGTCGACCCCATGATGCCTCCAGAAGGCGTTTCACCTCCAAACGCGCGTCCAGTAACTCACGGAGAATGGTGGGGGAGAGGGCACTTTTATGCGCCATTTCTAGGGCAGAAACCTTGGCAAGAGCTTTCTTAAGGTTGGCCGACCTATCCTTTTTAAGCCTAGCGCCGTGCTTGATCAGCACCCCCCGTAACACACATTTAAGTGCTTCCCATTGGGTGCACGCAGGGGTAGGGTCCTGTTCATGGCAAGATATAAATTGAGAGATGGTCCGCTCAATCTCCCCCACACAAGAAGCGTCTAGGAGGAGGGACTCATTCAGCCTCCAGTTCCAAATCTTTTCTCGTAGAGCCGGAAGCTGAACAGTACAGAATACGGGAGCATGGTCGGACCATATGATATTGCCAATGGAAGTGGACCTCAATAAGGGCAGGGCGGAGTGCTGGATCATAATATAGTCCAGACGACTTTACGATCCATGAGGGGAAGAAAAGAAGGAGTAATCCCTGTCCGTGGGGTGCAACATTCTCCAGGAATCACAAAGTTGGAGTAATAGGAAGGCCCTTTTCACCCTCTTGATAGTCGAGTAGGACAAAGACGATTTCCCAGAGGAGTTGTCCAAAGTGGGATCTAGGGTGATGTTAAGGTCCCCACATAGCAATACAGTCCCCTGAACCAATGGGAGAGCGGTGTCGACCAATGTGACAAGGAAATCGGCCTGGCCCATATTTGGGGCGTATGCATTAATAATAGTGAACGTTTGACCACCGATAGAGAGGACTAAGATCAGGTAACGCGCTCCCGGGTCGACAGTGCAGCTAATAATCCGATGGGCCAGGGAGCGATGAATTGCTATGGCGACCCCCCTGGATCTGGACTCAGAAAAGTTGGCAAAGTTGTACTGTATGTATGTAGACAAATAGAAGGGTGGGGAAGCAGAGAAAGGAGAATAAGAAGGAGAGGAGAAGGAGAGAGAAAAAAAAAAGGGGGAGGGGGGGACGACCTACAAACACCTCACACACACCCACCCAACACACTGACAAGCACGTAACACTCAGACACACCAAGTAGCAGGAGCCGAGGTCCTGCGCGGTTACTTAACAAAAAACAAGAACCAAGGAACTAACACCCTGCAAAAATGAGAACACTCAAAGCAGGAGTCCCGCCTACTGGGGGAATGTGGCAGTACGTAACAGTAGAGAGAGAGCCCCTCGCTACCTGCATTGAGATATGCAAAGGTAAACTAACCAGCTAAACTAACGCCTTTGGAAGGGGAAGTATAGACAGGACAGGAAGACCTCTCACAGTGCTTGACTAAAACAGTGAGCTAATAGGGAAAAACATTGGAGTTGTATAGTCTGGTATTTACGTCACCAGCACACCAGGACAGCTGAAACACAACATAAGGAATCACCCAATGGAGGTACCCAAGACCTCCCCAGCCTACAGCAAGGGAGGAGTCACTTAGCGGTTCTCAGGACCGCTAATTAAAGGGGTTGCGCAGAGGGGGGGCCTCGCCGGCCCTGGCTCGGGGGACCTCCCGGTCGCTGTCTCCCGTCTCGACGGCCTCCGGATCCCGCCAAGGCTTGTGGAAATGAGATCAGCTGGAGAAGTCTCTTCCGCGGGGCAGGTCCAGAAGCAAGTGATGATAGTGTGGGCCAGTCTGGGAGAGATAAGTCTTGGATACCCAAGGACTGCAGAACCGGTGGGATATTCGCAGCTGAGCGAATTGTGAGGACCTGTCTGTCCGTCCGGATACGTAGTGCAAAAGGGTACCCCCAGTAGAATGGAATGTTCTTTTCCCGTAAAATGTCCAGAAGTGGTTTAAGGGATGCACGCTGGGCTAGGGTAAGCCTGGACAGATCTTGCAGAATCCGGATGGGAGAGCCTTGAAATGATAGTGACTTACGTCGTCTGGCTTCAAATAGAATGTCCTCTTTCAGAGCAAAGAAGTGGACGCGGCATATGACGTCCCGCAGCCTGGGGTCATCGGGATTAGGCGGTCTAAGGGCCCTATGGGCTCTATCAATTTCAATAGGAGCCGAGGGTGGACGGCCCAGTAGGTCATTGAATATAGTAGCGACGACCGAGAACAGGTCAGCTTTAGGGATAGATTCAGGAAGGCCCCTAATTCTTAGGTTGTTGCGCCTGCTCCGATTCTCTATATCATCGAGATGCTGCTGTAGAGAGAACAATTGAGTTGAATGCTGCGCCACTACTTCAGAAACAGAAGAAAGGGTGGAAGAAATTTGGGTCTGTGCTTGCTCCAATCCGGTTACAGAGGATTGCAAAGAGGATAGTTCCGTACGAAAGTGGGCAATCTCCAGTCTGCATTTGTCGACAATTTGTTCCGCCATCAGGGAGAGATCTGCCCGTGACGGGAGCGGCTGTAGCAGGTGTTTCAGATCCGCCAGGGTCACCGGCCTATTCTCTTCTGAGTGAGCTTGTGCTCCAGTGATAGGAAAAGATAGGTGGGCCCGCTCAGCTTGCTGCTCTGAGGTGGCAAAGATGGGGGGGGTCCCCTGTGGGCTAGTGGTCAGCCGCTGGCCAGCGAAGGATGATAGGACAGTGGTCTCTAGTTGTCCCTCACGGGGCGTATGGCATGGCCCAGAGCCCTGCATTAGCTGGGAGTCCAAGCTGGCAGCTGATGGTGAGGATGGCTTGTGCATAGGAGACGCTGCCCAGGAAGATCCAGATGACCAGGAGGGAGAGACCCCTGTGGGTGCATGTGGCCTCAAGGTTGTGCTGGGTGTAAGGCCCTGGGCCCCCAGAAGGCCCGTATCCCCTCCTCCCTGTCCCCAGGGCAATACGGCAGCTGCCTCAGAGGGTGTCTGTTTATAGGGCACAGAAGCAGTTCCTGAGGAGTATGGGGTGATAGCAGTGGTGCGGTCCCTCTGGAGCTTATGATCCAGGGAGGGCCAGGAGAGTGGTGGAGATGGGTCACAGGGACCAGAGAGAGGCACCTCCATGACTGCTTGGGAGGACTGGGGCACTCCAGATGGAGAGTGAGGTGCCTGGATCCCGTCATTTAGCTGCTGCTGTCTGTGGGGAATCCCCGCTTGGCGTCCTGTCAGCGCCGCCGACACTCGGGGAACGGGAGCCGCAGACTGTGACTCACCGCGCGTCGCTCCTGTGTGTGATGCAGGGCTTCCTCCAGCAAGGACAGGCGCCGGCAAGCGGGGCTGGAGACCGGAGATCTTCATCTCGGCAGGTGAGCCGGAGTCCAGGGACAGCCGCCGAGAGCTGAGATGTTGCGGGGAGGACGGGGAGGAGTGCGCTCCTCGCAGGGTAGAGGATCCGTCCTGCTGATCCCCTAGAGCTGCCATGAGGTGTCGGCCATCTTGAGGAGAGACAGGGCAGAGAACAGGGAGCGAGGTAGCCATTTTCACATGGGGAAAGAAGGCTCCAATGTCCCCCTGCGCAGCACCAGCCTGTAGCAGGGTCTTTGCCTTCTGTTTTTTGTTCGCTTTCCCCATGTTTTCAATTAATTAGAGCTGGTATAAGCTGCAGGGACCAAGGAGCTCAGCAAGATGCCTCCTCACACAGCCATGTCCTAGCCACGCCCCCTCTGGATTTTATTTTTGATATTCTATCTCTCAATGTTAAAAGAGAACGGCTCCTGCTCCTATTGAGGAGGCATCGACTTCCAGAAAGAAGGGACTCTATGGATCCAGGCGATGAAGAACAGAAGCGGAGGCAAAGGCCGATTTTAACTGTGCAAAAGCTTCTTCAGACTCCGAGGTCCACAGACGAGGGTTACTGCCTTTCCTGGTAAGGGCGACAATAGGAGCTACGAGAGTCAAAAAATGTGGGATAAATTGGCGGTAGTAGTTAGCAAAACCGATGAACCGCTGAATAGCTCGGAGACCGACAGGGCGTGGCCAGTTTAGTACTGCTGAAGACTTTTCCGGATCCATAAAAAGACCTTGTGCAAAAATTATGTACCCCAAGAATGGTAAACTGGTCCGTTCAAAAACACACTTCTCCAACTTGGCATAGAGGTGGTTGTGTCTAAGGCGGGAGAGTACTAGTCGAACATGAGCCCGATGAGATTTAAGATCCGGGTAGTACATTAGGATGTCGTCCAGGTAAACTAGCACACAGTGGTAGAGAAGGTCTCGGAAGATGTAATTCACGAACTCTTGGAAGACAGCGGGGGCATTGCAGAGGCCAAAGGGCATGACTAGATATTCATAATGGCCATCCTGGGTGTTAAAGGCGGTCTTCCACTCATCCCCTTCGCGTACTCGGCTCAGTTGTAGGCGCCCCGAAGGTCGAGTTTGGAGAAGACTGTGGATCCCCGGATTCTATTGAAGAGTTCCGAAATCAATGGCAGTGGGTAACGATTTTTAATGATTTTGTTAAGACCCCGATAGTCTATGCAAGGCCGCAAAGACCCGTCCTTCTTCTTGACAAAAAAGAATCCGGCCCCTGCGGTAGATGATGACTTGCGGATGAAACCCTTTTCCAGATTCTCCTTGATATATGCCAACATAGCTTCAGTTTCAGGTCGAGACAAAGGATATACTCTACCCCGGGGAGGAAAGGAACCCAGCAGCAGTTCTATAGGGCAATCGTAGGGCCGATGAGGAGGGAGAAACTCTGCCTGCTTCTTGCAAAAAACGTCCACAAATTCCCGATAGTGAGTAGGAAGGTCAGGTGAAGCAGGAACAGCAGGAAGAAGGGTCAAGGTACCCACTAAACGTGGTGGACGTGGTACCGAAATGCAAGACGAGTACCCCACCGAGTAACTTCACCCGTTTTCCAGTCGATGTTAGGACAGTGGTCGCTCAACCAAGGGAGCCCCAGGAGAAGAGTGCTAGAGGAGCATGGTAGTACAAGGAAGGAGATTTTCTCCTGATGTAGTACTACACGCAAAGTAAGGGGTTGCGTGCGGAATCAGATGGTACAGAAGAGAACCTCCCAATTCATCAATGAGACGGAGAGGGGTTTATCCAAGGGAACCACCGGCAGCTGGTACCTGTCTATGATGGCATGATGAGTAAAGTTGCCGCCGACCCTGAATCCACAAAGGCGGTAACTTGAAGACAGAAACCGGAGGGAAGGGTTAGGCTGACCGACATGGTCAATGGTGGAGAGGAAAGTTCTGTGCCCAGGTTCTGTGTAGTTTCCCGGACGAATTGGGCAATCTCTACGCAGATGGTCTTGGGCCCCACAGTAGAGGCAGGCCCTTGGTTACGTCTGCGAGTCTTCTCCTCCTTCGACAGGTGGGCCCTATCTACGTGCATGGGCTCTTCCCGATTAGAAGTGGAGACCGGCTGAAGAGGTCGCTGAAGACGGGTGCCAGACAAGGACTCCTGCGAGGGCGATAATTCTCCCGTTGTAGCCGAACCTCCTGTTGGCGTTCTGAGAAACAGATATCGATATGAGTGGCCTAGGTGGTCCAGGCTGGTGGGCAGGTCCCGCCCCACTAGTTCATCCTTGATACGACCGGCCAACCCCTCCCAGAAGGTTGTGACCAGGGTCTCGTTGTTCCAGAATAACTCAGAGGACAGGGTCCGGAACTGTACGGTGTACTGTCCCAACAAGGAGTTTCCCTGATGGAGTCGAAGAAGCGAAGAGGCAGCAGAGGAGGCTTGTCCCAGCTCTTCAAACACCTTGTGGAAGTCGGCCAGAAAATTTGCCAAGTTAGCCGTCAGTGGATCTCCACGTTCCCATAGGGGAGTCACCCAGGCCAATGCCTTGCCGGAGAGCAGAGAAATGATGAAAGCCACTTTTGCCCAGTCAGTAGCAAACTGGTGTGCTAGGACCTCGAAGTGGATAATGCACTGGTTCAGAAAATGTTGGTAGGCCTTGGGATCCCCATAGTAGCGAGGTGGTAATTGCAGGTGCAGGGAGGAACTGCTTGACGCTGCAGGAAATGGAACGGAGGCTGGTGCAGAAGCCTGGACAACGGGTGCTTCTGGGAGATGAGCCGCTAAGTTCTAGAACATCACAAACAGTTGCTCTTGACGGGTGCCCTGACGCGTGATCTCGGCCACAGGGCTCTCGGGGTCTGACAGTAGTTGCTCGGTGGGATCCATGGCCCAGTTGTACTGTCATGATCCGGCGTGCGGAAGGTGGATCCTCTGGTCACCGCAAGGACTTGGCGTAACCTGCGCCGGCAAGCGGAGTCTAAGGGGCCCCTTGTATTCACTGGAGCCCGCCGCAAAGCAGGACAGACTTTGACGCAGGGAAACTCCCAGGTCGCTACCCCCGACGTAGGACCTTGCGGTGATAGCCGAAACCAGAGATGTGGACACAGGAAAACGGAAGCATGACTCAAACAGGAGTGAGCAGGCTAGGCAGGAACGGTGTGTGGAAGATGAAGGTCAGCACAACGGACGAAGTCTGGAACACAAACGGAAAGACAAAGGAATTTGCTAGGGAGCTCACGAGGATGTCACTAGTGAACGGACACCAACTACTGGGCACAGACGGTAGGAAGAGGAATTCCTATAAAGTCCGTGTCCGAACGCCATAGGTGGAAAAGGAATACTTGTCATGTACTGGCCCTTTAAATCCAGAAGAGCTGCTCGCGCGCCCCTAGTTGACGACCGGGATAGTGCAGGCAGAGGCAGGAGAAGTCACAGCAGCGTGCCGCTCGAGGAGCAAAACAGGGCGGGGCCGGGAAAGTAGACACGTAGCAAAGTGCACGCCGGGGACGGCTGTGCCTGCGGTCGGAAGCCTGGACCGTGGCATGAGAGGCATCTGGAGGTGTCGGACCGCAGTGCGCAGCATGACAATGCCATTTTCTGTGACCAATAACTTTTTTGTACTTTCACTTATGGACATGAGTGAGGGTGCATTTTTTGCGGGCTAACGTGTACTTTTTATTGGTTTCATGTTGCGCCTGCGGTCGGAAGCCTGGACCGCGGCACGAGAGGTGTCTGGAGGTGTCGGACCGCAGTGCGCAGCACGACAATGCCATTTTCTGTGACCAATAACTTTTTTGTACTTTCACTTATGGACATGAGTGAGGGTGCATTTTTTGCGGGCTAAAGTGTACTTTTTATTGGTTTCATGTTGGGATAGATATAACTTTTTGATTACTTTTATTTCAGTTTTTAGGGGACATGAAATGACCCAAAAAAATGCAACATTATCCCATACGGTGTTCTGCGTATGGGATAAAGTAGGCAATACACTGTATTTTGATAGACTGGACTTTTACAGACACCAATTATATGTAACTTTTTTATTTGTAAAATACAAAAGGGGGAACTGGTAAAACGGGAGAGATGATGGAAGCCTTCACAAGGTTTGTAGCCACCAGCAATCTCGCCAATTGGGTAACGGAGTGAGAAACGGTGCTCGGTTCCCTGCTGTTACAGACGGGTGTCAGCTGGTGGGTGTCCCTGTCGGTAAAGAGTTAAATGATGTGAAACTACTGTATCTCACAAAACAAATGACACATCACTGGAAACAGCAAGTCTGTCACTAGCATGTGCTGTCCTCAGCCAGGGCACGACAACCTATGTAAAAGGTTCCCTTTAAGAACAGCCTTCTTTTTTTATTGCATAATGAAAATACCTTTGAATACAATCGAGCATTGTCCAAAATTTTACTTTCTTCTTTTAAGCAGCTGTAAATAGTCATTGCCATCTGTACAGGATCCTCTTGGAATAAATTCTACAAGATAAAAAATAAAGACACTTAATTAACTGAAAAGAAAACACTGCATAAACCGTCATGCATGCTTGACATGATTTGACCATGGGTAAACTGCATAAAACGATTAGTGGAATTCTAGAATTTTATACATGTGGACATAATTGTTGGTACCCTTCCGATAAAGACAGGAAGAACCCCCAATGTTCACTGAAAAAACCCGGGGACTAAAAAAAATTTAATAATACTTTTAAAAATTTAGAAAATCAACTAATGAAAAGTAACTTGTTTTGATTTGTGGTTCATCAAATTTTAAAAAAAAAAAAAATAAAAAAAATGCCAACAAAAATGATGGTCCCCCAAAAGGGGGATGTTTTTCGCTTCTCTTTTCAGTTGTTTCTTTTTCTCGTTTGAAACCCCGGGCGTTTTTTCCCCCTCCCAGCGGGTGTTTCTTAACTAAAGGGGGGATGAATATCCCCGCCTTTCACTGTTCGGCTCCCCCCCGAGCAGTGTGTTTTTATCAGTGGGGGGGGATAGCAAAACCCCCCTCTCGTCTAGTCCACATGTCACTGTGTCTTTTCCTCCCTATGCGTCTTAGGCTAGATACACGCACAAAAAACGTCCGTATTTTAGCGTTTTTTTTTTTTCTAAAAAGCTGGAAAAAAAACGATAAAATATCCCCCATAGACTTCATTGTAAAAACGTCCTGCTGTCTACATGAGCTTTTTTCTGCCGTTTTTTTTTATGGTGTCTTTTGAAAACATGCTCAAAAAAAACGCAAGCGGGGCGAAAATTTCTACAGGAGTCTACGTAAAGCGGGATGTTTTTTGGGGGGTTTTTTTTGGAGCGTTTTGCGCGTTTTTTGCCGCGATTTTTAAATGAAAACCAGTCGGAGACCCAAGTCCACTTAGTGGGTGTTAATAAAGGTTTAAAAACCTTAAAATTTTGAATACAAGTGTCGATGTGTCCTTTTTTGTCCTTTTGTAATAAAAAATCGTTTTTTTCGCTAATGTTTTTTCGCAAATTTATATTTTTTTGCCAAAAAAAGTTTTTTACGATTTTTGGGGTCAGAAACCGTTTTTTTAGGTTTTGGGCAAAAACCTTTTTTTTAACATATTTTGGCGTAAAAAAAGTTTCTTATGCTGATGCTGAAAATAGTTTTTGTTTACCCATTTTATGCCAGAATCGTTTTTTTTTTTGGTTTTGGTGTTAAAATATTTTCCTTAACTTTTTGGCGTAATAAATTGCTGCTTCTGACGCCAAAAAAACGTTTTTTTTTTCGAATAAGTCGAAGAATACGTTTCTTTACGGATTTTGGCACTTAAAAAAAAACTTTTTTTACAATTTTTGGGGTAATAAAGTTATTCGTTTGAGTGAAAATACGCTTTTTTTTTGGTTTTTTCGCCAGAATTTGTTTTTTTACGGATTTGGGGGCTAAAATCCTTTTTAAAAATTTTTTCGCAATAAAAATTACTCATTTGACGTAAAATATGTTTTTTTTAAGGGTTTTGGCGGCAGAATTCGATTTTTTACGGATTTTGGTGTTAAAATCCGTTTCTTAACAATTTTGGCGCTTAAAGTTAATTTTGCTTCTGACGCCAAAAATACGTTTTTTTTTCTGGATTTTTCCGCAAGAATACGTTTTTTTTTACGGATTTTGGCACCAGAATCCGTTTATTTAAGGATTTTGGTGCTAAAGTCCTTTTATTAACGCAAAAATATGTTTAAAGAAGTATTTTGGCGCCAAAATCCGTAAAAAAAACTGATTCTTGCACGAGAATCTTTAAAATAAAAAAAGTATCTTTAGCGTCAGAAGCGAGATAAGTTTATTAGCGCCAAATATGTTAAGAAAAGGATTTTTTCGGGCAAAATCGTAAAAAAAAATGGGTTCTGCGCCCCAAAAAATTTTAAAAAAAAAAAAAAAAAAAAAGTATCTTTAGGTTTAGAAGCGAGAAAACCGTATTGTGCCAAAATCCCGAAAAAAAACGGTTTTAGCGCCAAAAATTTGGTAAAAAAAAAAAAAAAAAAAAAAAAGGGCTTTAGGCCCCAAAAACCTAAAAAAAAAAAAAAGGGAGTTTTGGGGACAAACGCGAGATAATTTATTACGCCAAAATCCCTAAAAAAAGCAGATTAGCACCAAAATCCGTTAAAAAATGGACTTTGGGGCAAAATCCGTAATAAACGTATTTTTGGCGACAAAAGCGAGATAGCTTTTTTAGGCCAAAATCCCCAAAAAAAATAAAACTTAGACCAAAATCCGTAACAAAATTGCTTTAGGGCCCAAAAAATTCGTAAAAAAAAACGTATTTTGGGCGAGAAATGTAAAATAAGTTTATTAGCGCCAAAATCCATAAAAACGATACAAGATTACATTAAATCAAAAGATGTGCTTTTTATCCCTTTTTTTTAGGCAGTTAATCCCAAAGGCTTAATTCAGCATACATGAAACAACAGGCTTGAAGACAAGAAAAAAAAAACGTGTAAAAAAAACGCCAAAAAAAAAAGCAAAAAACGCGCCAAAAAAACTGCCCTTTTTTTTAGCGCTTTTTAAAAAGGGAGAGGAAGAAAAAACGTTTCATGAACTTTTTAGTAATTTGTTTTAGGTCGTTTTTTTTTTCCATGCAGTGTAGACATACCTTATTTTTTAAGAGTTTTGTTTAATACAAAGCCCGCATTCATCTAGACAGTCTTTCTATGAAATCAGGATGTTTTTTTTCTCTTTTACAGTGAAGGTTTGTTACAGTTGAATCCAGTTTCTATGAACTCATCCCGGGCAGCACAGTCTGTCTCCTTTTCACGCAGGAGCTTTAGGCACCGGGCACAATTCTGCTTTTTTCTGATTGTAGAAGCAGCTCTTTTACTGCGCAGCTCCTGGGAGGGTTTTAAAAAAAGTTTTCCGACCCCTTATTCGAGTGAGGGGGAGAGAGGCGGGAATGCCGCCCCATGAATACAAAACCCTGGCCGAAGAATTTTAAATTAGTAGAGCTGTCAACCAATGAAATGAAAGGAGGTGAAATCCAACCAGCACTGGGGAACAGAAGATAAGGGATCCTGTGAAAACAAGACAGCTTTGCAAATGACATCCAATTGCAAAGTTGCTTGTTTTCACTGTCCCCTTATTCTGAAGACCATTTAATGTAATGTTACAACTAGAGATGGGCGAATTTCCCGAAATTCGGTTCGTTCACTTCACCGGATTTCTCGGCAAAAAATAACTTCGTTCCGAATTACTTCGGCACGAATCACGTTAAAAAACGGCAATTTCCAGGCTGCACAGAGCCTGCAGGGTGCTGTAGAACGTTGGGGCCCTCTTAAATATGCAGAGGGAGCTTGGTTTTCCTTCATACAATGTTGTGTTTTATAATGACACGCAGATGACTGCCGGGCCGCTCTTAGAATCGCTTCACTATAAAATTCCTGGGCACTTAGAGGGCAAAACTGACCAAAAAACGAAGGGAAATGTAGCCATGATAAAACTCATGGCAGCGACCAGGCCGCCAACAGAAATTTCAGGCCCCAAAACAGCTGAAGCACCTGGGCCCCCCCCCCCCCGAAACCCGCCTCCAGAAACCCGATCGCCCCGCCCCAGCAAAAAAAACGGGGCCTCTAGGACAAAAAATGCGCCCATTTTACCAACATAATACCAGTGTGCAAAAAAGAACTGTATTGTGTAGTACAATTAGCAAGTGAGTCACACATATGTCTGTCTCACACATCATAGACACCGGGCTAAATAGCTCCATCCCTATCCCCCTCCACCCACATACAATATCCCCCTCCACCCACATACAATATCCCCCTCCACCCACATACAATATCCCCCCTCCACCCACATACAATATCCCCCTCCACCCGCATACAATATCCCCCTCCACCCACATACAATATCCCCATCCACCCACATACAATATCCCCCTCCACCCACATACAATATCCCCCTCCCCCCCCATACACTATCCCCTCCACCCGCATACACTATCCCCTCCACCCCATAAAAATATCCCCTCCACCCACATACAATATCCTCCCCCACCCACATACAAAAATCCCCCTCCACCCACATACAAATCCCCCTCCACCCTCATACAATACCCCCTCACCTAAACAATACCCCCCACCACATACAATATCCCCCTCCACCCACTACAAAATCCCCCTCCAAACCCCCCATACAATATTCTCGCCCCACACCACATAAAAGTATCCCCCTCCACCCACAACAATATTTCCCCCTTTAAAACCCAAAAATTCAAACCCCCCTCCACCCCAAATAAAAATACCCCCCCCCCACCCCATACACAATCCCCTCCAAACCCGAAAAACAAAATCCCCCTTTCCCCCCCCATTTTTTAAATCCCCCCCCACCCAAAATTTTTCAATTCCCCCCTTTAAAACCCCATACAAAATCCCCCCCACCCACTAAAAATTTTCCCCTCCCAAACCTTTTTTTTTTAAAAACAAATTTTCCCCCTCCACCTACAAAAAATATTTCCCCCCCCCCCACCTACCCAAAATCCCCCTTCCAAACCCCAATAACAAAAATTCCTTTTCCTTTCCCCCCACATTCAGTATCCCCCTCCACCACCCTTTCAAATTTTCCCCCCCTCCAAACCCCCATACAAAAACCCCCTCCCCCCAATAAAAAATATCCCCCTCCACCCCCCATTTCCCTATCCCCCTCCATTTTCCCTTGGTCACGCACCCTCACCACCTTCTAAAATAAAACCCACAAGAAATTTAAATGTACCCCCTAACACCAGCCCGGTATAACCTACAACCCCCCCACATAGAGACCACATAGAGGGCAGGGCACCACCCCCAGGTTAACCTACAACACCGCCACATAAAAGACCACCCTAAAAGGGTTTAGGCACCAGCTCAGGTTCACATTTCAGTGGGAATTTAAACACTGTTCCCAATTTAAAGCAAAATAACCCCTGAAATTTAAGGGAAAATCACCGAGCGTCCTATCTGAGGGGGTCGTTCTTTTTCTCTCATGAGTCGTTTTTTTATTCCCTTTTTTTCTGCATCCCTTCCACAAACCGGGGCCCTGATGGGCTTGTTTCCCCCCCACAGGGTTTATCCCCGCAGAAATTTTTACACAAATAAACTTTGAATCCTCAATTTTTAAGCATTTTTTTTTCCCTTTTCCCCCCCCTCTGTACAAACTACCCCGGGGTGGAGAGCGGGGACGGCCATAACTTAGGGGGGCCTAGTATCCTAAGGGGTTGGGGGGTGGGGGGAGGACTAACCCCCTGGAGATAATGCTACCGCTATGGGGCCCGCTCCCCCCAACAAAATTTTTACCAAATTTGGGGGGAGGCAAAGGGGGAAAGGGCCCCCGGTAATTAGATAGGCCCCATTTGGTAGGTAGACCCCCCGCCCGGTTTAAATTGGGTTTGGGCCAACCCAGGTAGGTTTTGGGGGGTTTCCAGCCATGAGTCCCCCTTTAGTTTGTGGCGGTCAGGGGGCCCCCTTTTTGAGGGGAAAGGGGAGGGCCCGGGGCCCTCCCTTTAGGGTTTGGTGGAGGCAGGGCCCTTTCCTTTTTTGGGTTTTGGGGTTTGGGGTCCCGGGCCCTCCTTTTAAAAGGTTTTGGTAAGTCAGGGCCCTCCTTTTTTGAGGTTTTGGTAATCCCGGGCCCCCTTTAGATGTTTTGGCAGCCAAAGGGCCCCCCTTTTGGTTTTAGGCAGCGGGCCCGGGACCCCCTTTAGAGATTTGGGCCCGGCCAGGGGGCCCCCTTTAGAGATTTGGCCCGTGCCAAGGGGCCCCCATTAGAGATAGCAAATTTTCCCCGTGACCCCCTTTTGTGATAGGGAGTCAGGGCCCCCCTTTAAATGAAAAAGGGGAGCGCCAGGGATTTCCCTTTTTTGATAGGGGCGCCCGGGAAACCCCCCCTTTTGTGATAGGGGAGGGCAGGGGGGCCCCCTTTTTTGATAGGCGCGCCCGGGGGCCCCCTTTAGTGATTAGGGGAGTCAGGGCCCCCTTTTTGTGATAGGCGTCAGGGCCCCCTTTTGTGATAGGGAGGGCACCCCCCTTTTGTGGAAAAGGCACGCCAAAAGGGGCCCCCCTTTAGAGATAGGCAGGGCAGGGCCCCCTTTTAAATTAATAACAAATTTCCAGGGACCCCCCCTTTTGAGATAGGGAGTCAGGGGCCCCTTTTGTGATAAGCAAAATCCAGGGACCCCCCTTTAGGATACATGCCCGGGGGCCCCCCTTTTTGGGTAAGCAGTGTCCAGGGGCCCCCTTTTTGTGATTTGGCCGTCAGGCCCCCTTTGGATAGGCGTCAGGGCCCCCTTTAGTGATAGGCAAATCAGGGCCCCCCTTTAGTGATAGGCAAATTTAGGGCCCCCTTTTGTGATTGGGCAAAAGGGTCCAGGGCCCCTTTAGTGATAACGGCAGTGCCAGGGACCCCGTTTAGTTTTTAGGGAGTCGGACCCCTTTTGTGGGTTTGCAGTCAGGCCCCCTTTAGTGGATAAGCAAACGGGCCCGGGACCCCTTTAGTGATAAGGCAGTCAGGGGCCCTTTAGTGATAGGGAGTCAGGGGCCCCTTTAGTGATAGGCCCCGCGCCAGGGATTTCCCCTTTTTGTGATAGGCAGCGGGCCCGGGACCCCCCTTTTGTGAAAAGGCAAAATCCCGGGGCCCCCCTTTGTGTAGGCCCGCCGGGCCCGGGACCCCCCTTTTTGTTTATAGGCAGCGCCCCGGGACCCCCTTTTTGTGATAGGGAGTCAAAGGGGCCCCCCTTTTTTTTATAGGCAGTCCACACCCCCTTTAGTGATAGGCAGCGCCCCCGGGACCCCTTTAGAGTTTGGCAGTCAGGGCCCCCTTTTGTGATTAAAACATTTCCAGGGACCCCCCCTTTAGGATAGGGCAGTTTTGGGCCCCCTTTTGTGATAAGCAGTGCCAGGGGCCCTCATTTGAAATTGGGGGAAATTTCCCCGGGACCCCCCCTTTTGTGGGTAAGCAGTTTCCAGGGGCCCCCTTTAGTGATAGGCAGTCAGGGCCCCCTTTAGTGATAGGCAGTAGGGCCCCCCTTTTGTGATAGGCAGGGCAGGACCCCCTTTAGTGATAGGCATTGCCAGGGAAACCCCCCCCAGTGAAAGGCAGCGCCAGGGGCCCCCTTTTAGGTTTGGCCCGCGCCGGGGAAAACCCCCCTTTGTGATACAGTCAGGGGCCCCCTTTTGTTTATAAGCAGCGGCCCGGGAAAACCCCCTTTTGTGATTGGGGAGTCAGGGCCCCCCCTTTTGTGATAGGGGGAATCAGGGGCCCCCTTTATTTTATAGGCAATTGCCAAAGGGGCCCCCTTTTGTGATAGGGGTCAAAGGGCCCCTTTGTATATTAAAAAAAAAAAAAAAAAACAATCACTTAACCCGAGCCTCGGGGGTTCCCGGCCGCCTTTTCCCAGCTGGCCGCCGGCTCCTGCCGCCCCGCATTTGGCGGCGCCGGGGGGGAAGTGACGTTCACCGCCCCCCCTCGTCAGGGAGTAGGGGCCGGCGCCCGGGAACCCGAAGGGCCCCAATCAATTTTTAGCCTGCCAGGCAGATCAGGGAGCGAGCGCTAGTGGCCGGGTTTTGCCCGTGGAAAACCGCGCGCCCCGGGAGTCCCGGGGACATTTGTCCCCCCCTCCCAGGCCCCGGGCTCTGAGGGTCGGGAGCAGGGCCCCCCGGGGTGCAGAAGGGGCCTGGGGTGCGGGGGCCGGGCCCCGGGGAGGGGGGGGGCCCCACGGCACGCCCCCGGGGCCCCCAGGGAAACCGGGGCCCCACTGGGGCCAGGGGAGCCTGGGTTTCGGGGCCCCCCGCCGGGGCCCCCGCTCTGCCTGAGGGAATAAGGGGGGCCCCCTTTTCCGCGGGGGCCCCCTTCTTCCCCGGGCCCCCAAAAGGGGGTTTCCCGGGTTTTACCCCCCCTATGGCGGCCCTGGCAGCGAAAAAGCTGGAAAAAAAAAAAGCTGAGGGTCAGGGGGCAACATCAGGACATTTTTGGAGGGGACGGCGGCAGCCACAAGGATGAGGTCAGACATTGGCCAAAATTCTGGAGGGGGCAAAAAAGGGGTAGGCCACAGAGGGCACAATGACACAGTGTGTAGGTTAGGCAGCGCCCACAGCAATGAGGTCAACGTGGCCAATGACGTGTGGGGAGGTCAGGCAGCAGCCCCAAACGCAGCATAGGTCAGACATGGGACAATGACACAGTTTTTAGGTCACGGAGCAGCAGTGAGGTCAGACAGTGCACAATGACATTCTGGAGGTGGGAAAAAAAAGGAGTAGGCCCCGAGTGGGGCAATGACACAATGTGTAGGTCACGGGAGCAGCCCCGCGCCGAGGTCAGACAGTGGCACAATGACACAGTTTGTGGGACGGCATCAGCCACAGCAGCAGCATGAGGGCAGACAGTGGCCAATGACAGTGGTAGGTCACGGCACAGCCACAGCAGCGCATAGGTCAGACATGGCACAAGACAGTGTTTAAGTCACGGGGAACAGCCACAGCAGCAGCTAGGTCAGACAGTGGCACAATGCGAGTGGAGGTCCGGCATCAGCCACGCACACATGGGTCAGAAGTGGCACAAAGAGAGGTGTAGGGTACGCAGCAGCCACACAGCAGCATGAGTCCCGACAGTGGCCCCCAATGAATTCTGGAGGGGGCAAAAACGGAAAAGGGGCCCCAAGTGGCACAATGACAGAGTGTGAAGCAGCATCGACCCCAAACAGCAGCATGGGGCAGGGGCATGGCACAATGCAATTCCCCGAAAAAGGGGGGGGGCAAAAACAGGGGTAGGCCCAGAGTGGGACAATGACAAGTTTGTAGGTCAACAGCACACAGCACAGCAGGGTAGCAGTGCACAATGACTTTGGAGGTGGCAAAAACGGATAGGCCAAAAAGGGACAATGGCACAGTGTGGAGTCAGGCAGCAGCCACACAGCAGCATAGGTCAACAGTGCACAATGACATTTGGAGGGGGGAAAAACAGGGGTAGGCCACAGAGGGGACAATGACACAGTGTGGAGGGGCACGGGAGCCCACAGCAGCAGCTGAGGTCAACAGTGGCCAATTTTTTTAACCCCCCTTCTGGAAGGGTGGCAAAAACAGGAAATAGGGAAGAGTGGGAAAATGACACATGGTTAGGCACGGCCCGCAAAACCCCAGCAGCAGCATTTATGTCAGACAAGGGGACAATGACCCGTGTGTAGGTCCGGGGGAGCACCACATCAGCACATTAAAGGGCAAACCGTGGCACAATGACAAGGTGTAAGGGGCACGGGAACAGCCACAGCCGCACAAGGTTTAGACAGTGGCACAATACAATTTTGTAGGGGCACGGCAGCAGCCACACAGCAGCATGGGTCAGTCAGTGGGACAATGACACAAATTTTTGTAGGTCACGGCAGCAGCCACAGCACACAAAGAGGCAGACAAATGGCACAAGACAGAGTTTGTAGGTCACGGGATCAGCCACAGCAGCAGCAGAGGGCAGACAGTGGGAAAAATGACAGTGGGGGTAGGCCCCGGTTTGCAGCCACAGCAACAAACATGAGGTCAGACCATTTCCCCGGTAAAAGGGTTGGTTTTGGGGGAAAAATTTGGGAAAAATGGGCACAGAATGTGTTGGCATCAGGGGGGTGGCGGCAACAAATAGGGGCTGGGCAGGGAGTTTTTAACCCGACTCATTTTCTTACAGTTTGGGGGAGGCGGGCATGGCTGATGTATTCGACGCCTAAGGCATTTGGTGTTGGGGGAAATCCCCGGCCGGGTCCACGCCTGATTCATCTTGACAAAGGGCAGTCCCTTTTCCCCATTTCCCCTGAAAACGGGTTTTTCCTTAGGGGGAAAAAATGGCCCCCTGCCGCACTTGGGAAAACCCCGCTCTGATCCACCTACTGGGGCCCGGAAAGGACCCGCCTTTTCCACTGCAAAAAATCGGGAATTTTCCGGGGCCCCACACCAGTTTTTTCTGCCCTTTGTCCAGGGGATTTTTCTAACTGGGGTGGCAGAGTGCTGTCCAAATTTGGGCCACCACCTGTTGGTTTTAAATTTTGCCCCGGTCTTTTCTTTCTTGCTGCTGGGACTGCCCCTCCTCACTATGCGGGTGAAGAACTGCTCAAAACATTGGGCTCCAACTTTTGGTTTTCTTTCGATGGACTGGGGAAATGGGCCCCCCCCCCCCACGCTTTTCCCCCCGCACCCCTGCGGCAGTAGTAACGTGAAGGGGCGAAAAAACCCCCCGGGTCAGACCTGTCAAGGAGAGACGATGCCGGGACAAAGGGACGGCCAAATGACTACGGAGGGGTTTTCCCCCATATTTTTTTGATTTGCCCCCCTCTCCAATAGCTTTGGGGAAAAAAAGGGTCCCATTTTGGGCCGGGAGCGAGGGTCCAAAAGGGTGGAGAACCAAAATAATCCCATCTGCCGGATGCCCGACTATTCGGCTGTCACTAGCCAGGGAAAAACACATGCGCGGGGATCCCGCCCCAAGTTTACCCCCAGGGGCTCCCTGCCTCCATCTCCACTGTAAACGCCACGGTTTCTTTCGGGCATCTGCCTCGACCCTTTCCCCTCTCCCTCTTTCCTCCTCCCCGCTGCCCCTGCTCCTCCTCTTGTCCCCCTGGTAAAAAAATCCCTCATTTCACCAGACCCTTTCTTTTGGGTTCCAATGTCCTCCTCCTCCATTTCAGTCCCCAACTCATATTGGGCCCCGAGATTAGTCGCCAAGGGCTCCCCGTGGGCCCCGCCCCCGACAATTTTTTTTAGCATCTGTTCCCCGGGCATGAAGCCCGGGGGAATACATTAAATTTATCCCGTAGTCCTTGGCACAGATAAAAAACGTGGGGGCCCCCTCGAAGGGCCCCAACAAACGGCAGGTTTCCCCCCATGAGGGTTTCCACGGGGAAATCAAAAATTACACAGGGGGAAATACTCCTTCCCCCCTTTATTTAAAAAAATCATTAATTTTCCCTTTCCCCTGTTTTATACAGTCGTTTTTCCCCTTAAAATGTCAGGCTGGAAATTTCCAACCGGTGGAAACATCGCATATGAGTGTTTGGGAGGCCGTTCTGCCCCTGCAAAATCGAGGAGGGTGTTCCTGGCTTTTTAGAATGGATGGGGGGTTGCATGCACAGTTTTTTCCCGGCCATTTTTATATCTTCTGAAAAATCGGGGTTTAAAACTTCAGGAAAACCTTTTTCACAACCAGAATTTTAACACATGCGCCATGCAGGGCGCTTGACCTCCCCCTCGGTGAAGCGCGGGCACCATGTTCCTCCCCTTCCGCACCATGGTTTTCCCATT